>WTSP01020898.1:0-11475 GCA_025331215.1 Actenoides lindsayi | reverse complement strand
ATTCGGATGTGGGGTTTTTTTGCCCCCCTGCCCCCCCCCCCCTTTTTTTTTTTTTTTTTGTTTGTTTGGAGTTTTTGAAGTATAATAATTAGCTTGGGGAACAAACTGCTAAAAGATTACACTGAAAGCAAGATTGTATCCCATTCTCCTTAAAATCCCACTACTTGTGTGAGTAAGAAATATGCAGGTATGTCTACAAAAGAAGGAAGTTAACGTGTGCTTGAAGATAAGCTGCTCACCAGAGCCATGGTATGACATGTCAGCAACTGGCACATGCCTCCTCCTCTTGCTCCCCCAGGCAGTGCTGTCCTCCCTCCCTGCAGACAGCCAGGCTTCTACCATGGTACAGCAGATATGACCGCAGAAGGCCGTAAGAGGCTGGTCCTGTTGGCCTCCGTTTGCCACTACCCTCAGAGATGTTCCTGGAGCAGTCATCCCTGTCCGATGTGCTGCAGCTCTTCCTAGCCATGACTTCTGAGTTTATCAACATTGTTTAGAGTTGGAGTCACAAACTTAAGGGCTCCAGAAGAAATTACAGAGATCCTGAGCAGAAGGCTCTAGGTTCAGCCTCAGAGAAACATCTCTGCAACTAAGCTCAGCATGGGGGCTGGAGGAAGGCAGGAGGCAGCCATGACAGTTATGACCCAAAGAGTGGGCCACTTTCAGTGCTCCAGATCAGAAAATGAACTTAACAAGAATTGCAGAATACAGAAAGAAGTATGTCAGAAAAAGAACGGAGCCGTTCTTGGAACACATTCATCGAGGAGGAAATGGTTGCTCGCGGTTGTGGCATCAGGCTAGGTCTGTACCAGTTGCTACCAAATAAAATCCTGCAGCAAACTGTGCCAGAGGCACCCCAGGAATCGAGCCTAGGAGAAGTGTTGCTGTCTGCTGGGGACCTAGATCTCAGGCTTTGGCTCTAGCCCTGAAAGAGTTTCAAGAGCAACAGCTTTAATTGTTACTGCCACCTGGAAAGCTCAGAGCAGCAGCTTATAAATGATGCTATTCATTTTCACGGTGCTTTTACTTAGTTGTATCTATTTGTGTCTAGGTTGCCACATAGCAGGCCTCAAGAGCCGCAGCAAATATATTCAACTGGCTTATTGGAAGAAGTTTAAATGCTTCACGTCACTGTTTTCCCCTTGCTGCCTGATAGATAAATACGTAGGCTTCAGCGTTCCATTTACCTTGGACTGCATTTTTGCCAGTTCATCACAGGCAAGCATGATTTTATGTCAGCCATTGGTTTGCTTGTCAATAGTCTGACATCAAAATATATTGAACGAGCTAAGAGGGCAAGGAAGCAAAACAACACGGCTTTGTCTCTGCTAAACCGATTACAATTGACAATCCAAGGCTATAATAAATATGTCTTGTGACTTGCACGCTAGAGGAGAGCCTGAGTTTAAATTATAGCTTTGGGTTTTGAAATGCTCACTGATCCATTCCATTCCCATTAAGAGCGCCTTCCGCTCTGCAAAATTAAGTGATATCTTTACATGGCAGTTTAATTTAATTAATTTATTTTTCAATATGTACATTTATGGAGTTTCTCCATTAAGCTTTTGAAATGTCTGTAGGTCCTGTGCATTAATGTAAACGCACCATGGCCCATAATTACCTTTGGCAGGCTTAGGGCACTGATAAAAAGATTATATTTTTAAAAACTCAAGTCTTCAAACTTCCCCGATCCTTGGCAGGAAATCTATTTCTGTGTTTTATTTGGAGCAAAGCTGGGAAACCTGCAGCCAACAGCTTCAGTGTAGGCTGTAACTGTTACATTTTAGAAAAGAATACATTTGATGCTAAATGAGAGAAGGGAAGGGGAAGACAATTAGTGAGAGAGTACTAGAAGCAGCTGTTTATTTGTTTTGCCTTGTGGCTGCCCGTATATACTGTTATCATTAAAGTGCATCTAGAAATGAGGTATTTTCTATGAAATTACTTTGCAAAACATGGATCTTTATCTTTTTAAGGGGCTGCCCCAAAGTGAGTTTATCTTCCTTTTTCACAATAGCTCTGCACTTGCCAAGAATGCCGGATTCTCCCCTTGCTGCCTCCTCCTCCCTCCTTTCTAAAAATGAACTTTTCAGGGAAATGTGGAATTCAGAGAAGTTTGAAGCAGAGCAGATGGCCAACAGTGATCCAATAGGATGTAAAACTTCAGTTAGGTAGTCGCTTGGCAGGCAAGTACAAGTGAGCCCGTGATGTTTCCATAGCGATGTTTTCTCATGGTGCCGTCCTTTTGTCTTTTAAAAATCTAAGTGACTAAAAAGAAAAAAGAGGGAAGATAAAATAAAATGAAAGGCTCCGTAGACCTGACCATCTAGCGTAATATAATTAACTGTCCCCTTGCCAGGGGCAGTGACTTGAACGCATTGCTGCTTTCTGGCTAAAGAGCAATGCACTGACCAGCTATGGTCACACCAGCCTCAGTTCCTGCAGTGCTTGTGGTGGCTGCCCCTGTTGCTGGCTAAAGCAGGGACAGCTTCTGAAATGAAGATAGGACTCAGATTGTAGAGCTATTGCTCAGGCACTGTTTTTTGTGGTGTAGGGATTTCACATTTACATACAAGGAAAAGTTTGCCGTGGCACTTCTCTAACCTTCAGAGCTTTGTCTGTGTTCAGGGAGGCAGCGTAATAAAAGTCAACACTTCCCGTGACTTCGATTCCTGCCTTCTCTTTGGAAGTCTGAGAGGTAGCCATTACAGTCACATTAATTTGTGAGGATATAAATAACTGCCATTATCTGTGAAGCCATATTGCACAAGAGAAACAAGATTTGTAGGGAGAGGCAGTATCTTTTATTGAGCCAAATGATAGTTGGAAAAAAAATAGGCAAGCTTTTCAGCAACCAGCTGTAGGGACCAAGTTCAAAAGCTTACTAGCTTTTTTCCACATACCTACTGAAAGCAGACCGAAAAGGAGTAATATTTGTATACACCATCTCCCTTGCTTATCTTGAAAACCAAAAAAACCTGACAAATTTGACTATGAGCTGGTTTGAGCAGGAGAAAAGGTTGTATGAGACTGCACTCGTGGTAAACTTAACTCTCCAGCAGACACCTCTGCTGCCTCTGCAGAGACACGTCAGCACAAGTGCCAGCACGTCATGAGGACCCAATGCAATTTTCCCTTCCAAAAAGCCTCCCAGCAAGGTACTGAATGCAGCAGCTCATTTACTGACCCTTTGCTTTCGAGCAGAGAGACCCTTGTAAGGAGAAGCAGCTTTTTAGTGGCAGAGTAGTTCACACTACCTGTGTTGTACAAATCCCGGCATGACCTCGTCTGAATGCTGTGGTACAGGCAAATGAAGACAGTTCAGTCTGGGAATGAAGTTACCTAGCCTCTGCTTGTGTGGCAGCCGGCCTATTCCTGCTAAACCTGACCCTGGAGACAGCAAATACTTGCTTTTTGACAAAATTATTTTTCTTATCCCGTGGAACTTCTTTCCAGTCACACTGTGCAGCACTTGCACTGGCAGCAGCCTGAATGAATTGTTCAAAACTATACCTGTTTAGTATGCTTTTTAATAGCTAAATGTGTTTATCCCTTCAGGGAGCTCCATCAGGATGCCTGAGCTGCCAGTGACAACAGAGGGGTGAACGCTCTCAGCCACAACTGCAACAAAACCTTGAATATTTATGACATAGGACACTTCAGTAGCATTTCCACCACGGGGAAGATCTAACAACTTTGGCATGAGCAGCTACATTTCAGGGAGTTTCAACTTACAGATTTAGGGAGTCCTTGCAGTGCCACAGAGGGCAGTCGGTGAGTGGCACTCTTATGGGTTGAAGCTGGGCCAAGTGGCTCAGACTCTTTCCCATGTTTACCTTAACTCTGTGCTAGAGGGGTTTCCTTAGCGTTCACTCCACTGTGCTGTACTAAAAATTTATTCGCTTTGTGCCTGCAGGTTTTAGGCCAGGGAGGGTGCATTTTTAATCCTCCTTTGTACCCTGTTGCAGACCTATGGGGTCTCCCATTTGGAGTCACCTGCCTTCCCATTTCAGACCACCACCTAGCAATGTGGTGGTCAGCACTGGACCATGAGCCAAAGCTGTAGTTACAAATCTAACTCCAAGATATGGTTGCATTTGGTCTTGTGCTGAGCTCAACCTGGGTGTACCAAGAAACCTGCCTCTCTAACAATCTCACTCATCATTTTTTCATTTTGCACCTTCTTTTCTCTCCCCCTGCCTCTCAAAATCTGTGAGGAGCTGCTCTGTGTAGCTGAGGAGCAGCAGCAGTGAGAAGCCTCTGCCCTCCCACCTTTCTGCTACTCCAGCTAGAATAACACCAGCTATCAAGAAGGAATAACCCACAAGGAGTCTAATGAAACAGCAATCTGGCATTAAGATGTGTATATAGTTGCCATTTGTTAAATTGACAGATGACATTTGGAACATGCAGCCCCTATTCATTTTTTAAAGCTAAATACTCTCTTGAAATACAGTCTTTGCCATTAGTCTTAAAGCTGATTTTGAGCCCAGACAGGGCCAGCTGTGCTTTTACACATTTCTGGGCACAAGGTCAGATTCCTAGCAGCTGTAAGATTTTCTTTGCAAAGAACTGGACAATTCATGAACAATAAACAATTACCTGCTTCCCAGACTACCTTTATTTCCCCATCCCCCTGCTACCTTTCCATGTAGAATTCTTTATGCAAGGAAAAAAAAAAACAAAAAACCCAACAGCAAAACAACAGATTTTTGACAAAACAGTTTTTAATCAGATTCAATTTCATCATCCACTACCTAGTCCCACTCATCTACATCTTTATGTATCTACAATAACAAGATGCCAAAGGGAAGCTCCAAACACCTTCAGCGATAGTTTAAAATTTATTCAGGAGCAACAAAGACTCAGCTTTCTTAGAGACAAATACCTCAGACATTATATTTTGGGAACAGTTAAGAGTGTGAAGGAACTGGGCTCATCCAACTCAAAAGCATAGATATCGTGGTAAAGACACGATATTCCTTTACACCTTCAAATTGCTGTCAACACTTTCAATAGCATACTTATGATAACTTCCATTTCCAACTCCAGAAGTACTCAGAAGAAATAGGTGCCCAAACTTTATCGAAGTTGTACTCTTAGACAAGTACTTGGCTGTTACCTCATATGCTTCTTCATCAGTTTTACTGATAAAGGTCCAGAGAACTCATCCGTCTGTTGTTTATTCAATGTCTTTTCAAAGACATTCCATTTTAACATTAGGATGTCATTGCACTACTGCTACTTCAGCTTATTTTTGCACATAAAAGAGCAAAATTTAAGCCTTCCAATATGCAGAAAAATTGATAACTAGATGGCAACTGTTGACTGAAAAGATGGAAGCCCCTTCCATGGGTGCACACCAGGCACAAGACTGTAGCATAGTTCCATCTCATGTTCTTTCAGTGTCTAAACCAAGGTAGGCAAAAGGCAAAGTCTCTTGACAGATACTTTCTCGAGCAGCTAAGGCAAGAGAAGCTGAGAGTGTGGCCAGCAACTCTTTCACTCAGCATCAGATTTGCCAGGAATCACAGCCACATGGGAGCCACAAGAGGAGCAAGAGCCTGCAGAATGTTTGAGTCACAGGAACGCTTTCTTTCTTGAAGTTTTAAAAAAACCCAAAAAAGCATTAAATGATTTACATATGAATTGCTTCTAATGAGGACAACACAAGCTCAGTTTTCCAGCAGACTTTCAACAAGGCCAAAATTAAGGATACAATTACATGGCAGAATACTAGACTGAGATCTTCATGGTTTTTATGTCAACAGTGAAGTCAGCCACTGCTGGTGGGTGGGAAGCAGCTCTTTAGGGATGTTGAGCTGGTTGATTTTCTGATTACTTCAGAGAATTTTAAAAATAGCAAATTATAATAACAGGCCTATCGACTCTGTAGCAGCTTTCTGATTAATGTGAACCTCGAGATACATGCTAAGTTCTCGTCCATAAGGTACGCTGTTCAGACATTTTCTAGATGCTATTTTAACCTGTGTCTTCTGAGTCACATTAGTCAAAAGAATTGGCCTGTAATTTAATTACTGCAAATGGAGCATCAGTGAGTTATTTCCTAGGAAAGAGAGTTAAGAAAACCCAACACCGCAATTATTGCTGAAATAGAACACTTTTGCTTTGGCCTTTCGAAAATTTTTCCATATGACAGGAGCCAAGTGAGACTGAAAGAGTTCAGAAAATTCTATTAGAAAGTCATCTTCACCCAGAGCTTTCCCAGAGACCAGAGGTTTTATGACTCCTTTTTATTTCTTCCTCTGCTTTGGGACTACCTAACTGTTCCCTAATTTCCTGCAGAATTATAGGTATTTCCAATTTACTTGAGAGACCTTAAGTCTATTCAGCTGTGCAAATGACTCAGATTAGTTAAAGGATTTCAGAACTCAAAAAAAGACATCCTTAAGGTCTACAGGGTTTGTAGCTTGTACAACAGAAGACTATGCACAGGAATTGCATAACCCTGTGCTTGCTTTCCTTCCTGAACTGTAATGCCAGCAGTTCCCAGATGTTTCCTCATGGCTTTTAACTTCTGTTTTTCCACTATTTTGTGAGCAAAGGATTCTTCACTTTTGCTTCCCATGGAAATGCAAGTACAATGAAGTTGTGCATCTGAGTCCTGTTAAGCAAGCTGCCCTCACTGTATTGGTTACACAGATTGGTAATTTGGAATAGTAACATTTAGGACCTTAGCAGATTAATCAACAGAATTATCAAGGAAGAATTCTTGGTGGGATTCAGAGACTCTTATAAACTGAGGCAAGGAGCCTGGAAAGCTTATTAAGCCCTGTTATGTCCGAAAGCAATATGAGGTGAAGAGCATAGCAAATTCTCTGATCCACCCTTCCAACCTGCCTTCTGTAACATCATTTTTCAAATCCACTGTGTATCTTGGGGGTACTTGGGACCACTCACATGCTATACAGATGGAGAGCAGGCTTTGCTGCACCTGCTAGCGGGCTGAAATATAGTCCGCCCATGCCTGACTCATCCAGACCATCTTGGACACACATGAAGGTGGCGAGTGTTCCTGGACTTTTCCCTTCAGAGATCTCCAGAACATAGCCCACTGCCACTCAGTGTAGGTGCCATAAGCTGTGCAGATGGCACACAGCTTTTGAACTTGTGAAGGAACTTAAGACCCCTCTTACAGGCAGCTGAGCTATAAGGGCTTTGCCACTTAGCAGCTTGGCTGAACTAACACTTCCCAAGTAGTGTCCTCAAGGGATAGTATTTCAAGCAATCTGTGAAATACCTATATGGTATTTCAGTTGGGCCTATAGATTGCACTTATCTTCTACCTAACAAAAAGATCAGAAATAAAAGGGAATAATAAAAAAAAAAAAAACAACAACAAAACAACCTGTCACAGAGAAGAAAAACTAGAACAATCTTAAACTGTTGAAAAAAATATAAAAGATATGACAAGTCAGGGGGCCACAAATGCAAAATGCTAATATGCAACATCATTAAAGCCTTCATCCTGTGAAATGTGTAGGGCACACATGAGTGCCTGTTTTACTTACAAGGAAAGAAAACAGTCCTATTTCCAATACATTTATCTTCTAACTTCCTTTTGCTAAAAGTATGTTTGGTTTGAAATTAATTACATTGGGAAAAGGCAAGAGAAATAGGTGTGGTGGAGTTGAAAGAAAATAAATAAAAAAAAATAAAAATAAAAAAAGATCTATACACCTACAGAACACGGTGGAGATCAGGTTTCTGCTCTTCAGCTGTTTCTGGGGGCTGAAGGAGAACAAATGAGCTGAACTGTTTCTACCCTTCACAGCATGTTGCACCAGATCTGTACCCTTCATCCTTCAAGGTAGAGAGCAAGAAATAAGGAGATGCATTCATAATGAGCCACAAAATTTACACACTCCCTGGTTTTTACTTGATGTTTGCAGTTTGCAATACATGCTGTGTTTGGGGACACTCAAAGCTTATCATGCCAAAGCTTGGGATTGGACTGGATGCAATCTTTCTGCTGTTGGAGAGCTACCCATTAAAAACTATTTCCAGTAGACTCTGCTCTCCACCACTTCTATCCACTTGCTAGAAAGCAGTGATCTGATGCTTGTGTTGGCAAGTGGTTTCACTACTCCAGGTAAACTCGTAGGGGGAAACCTCACCAGCTGTAAAAATCACTTCTCTATGCCCACCCTCCTGCTGGCTAAATGTTCCTATATCCCAGTGGAGTCAGACTGTATGTATTTGGCTGCACACCCCTGCTCTCTATAGTGAGCATACACCAACCATGCTGGGCTGCAGCGATCAGCTCGCTTGATCTGCCCAGCATCCACAAGCTCAGAGCCCCGAAAGTCCTCTCCACCACAGGAATGTGTATGTTAATACATCTCACATGTGTTTAATTTTAAGAGCAATTCAGAGCTGTGCTTGACTGGTAGAGCAGACCCACCTTTTCTTTCCAGGGTACGTACTTTCAGTGTGTCCTAACTGGCCACAGTTTTCAGATCTTTTGCCTGTTCTGTGTTGCAGTATAATAAGCGAAGGAAGATGATCCAGTTCTCCTATGTCTTTGCCTGAAGAAATATAAATCACATTGTAGGTATTATTTCTTCACATGTTGTGTCATTTGCTGAACAATTAAGCATGCATTACTGAGGGGATTAGTAAGTGAGCCAAAGCTACAGAACATAACACAACTTCACAGCAAGAACTGACAATGCAATTCTTTAATACTGTAATATTATTTCATGTAAAAACCAGCTGATAGAAAAATCAGTTGCATGCTAAATTGTATTTTCCCTTCAGTCCTTTTAAACTTTGAAATTAAAAAAAAAAAAAAATAGTGGGAAAGGTACCAGCAGCCCATAAATAATCTCTAAATAATGTGTTACAGACTGACGGTAAGTGGCACTCTCACAAACCCATATTTATATTAAAATACATCATATGCATACATTATATAGACTATCAATTATAACAGCTGAAAGTAAAATAAAGGCAATGAATGTAATTCTACTTTACTACCCATTACATCTCATCTGAGAAAATGCTGTTTTTATTCCAAGCTATGTATTTTATAAAGTTAACAAAACCAAACTGTATGTTTTAGCCATATCAAAATCTGAATAGCTACATCCAGGACATGCACAATTACATAGAAATGTATTATAAACTATGCATAAATGAGTAATGAGCCACTCGTATTTAATAGAACTCCACAGAGAAAAGACCTATCATGGATAC
The DNA here is from genome assembly GCA_025331215.1 of Actenoides lindsayi. Lineage (NCBI taxonomy): Eukaryota > Metazoa > Chordata > Aves > Coraciiformes > Alcedinidae > Actenoides > Actenoides lindsayi. The sequence continues at coordinate 2,256 of WTSP01020898.1, read as the reverse complement.
TTTGGCAGGTAAATTAATAGATTCATCCCTGCAAGATTGCACTTCTTTCAATAAACATGACTTTGGGGTGCAATTTTAGACACTCTTCATAATACACAACAGCTCCATATTAAGTCCTCTGGGCCCCAGAGTGAGACAAGAAGCAGCCAACCGGTTCAAAGGTTCTCACTTTTGGCTAACTCTTTGAAAACCACTTTAGGGGCAATGGGTGCTGGTTCCCTCCCAGCTCCCAGGGTGGTCTCACAAGAAGGCTGTCCCTGTGGAAAGTGCTGTTGCCACTGTCTGTTCCTTGAAAGGATCAAACAAACCACCCTCCAAATCCAGCAGATTGTGTTGATCCACTGCTCTATGGAACACGCTCAGCTGTTGCTAGCACAACTATTACACGGCAGGAAAACTCACTTCCAGATTAGTTTTAGTCTTTATTTACTCAGAAATAAAAGAAAAAATTAATAAATGTGTAGGTTAATGAGATACTGGAACAGGAATTATTTTACAGTAATAAAATACTTTCCATGTTTCTAAGGGCACAGCATCACACATAGATCTACAGAAAGTCCTTCAGAGCAAGCTTTCCTGAGGACTCTGCACCTCTACACATAGCCTGGTAGTGGGAGAGCTGCTATGTCAGCCTGTCCCATCACACTGAGAAGGCAGGGTACAAGTCCATTGAAAAGACTTGATGGACAACTGGGGAAAGCGAGCAAACAGAGAAAACAATTAAGTGCCCTTTCTTTCTATGTTAATTTTACATGTGGAGTTATTTATAATGGGTTTTGAACCTAAAGTTGAAATTATTCCATATTCCAGCTCTATGGTGCCACTCTTTATCTATTTCATAAAGTTCCTGGTGCCCTTCTAACATACGTGCAGCATTTCTCATTTGGCTGCTTTTTAAGTTCATATATAAATAAGCTAAATTAGGATATGCCTTACTGCATAACTGGCAAACTGCACTGGGGGTTAAGAGTGCTTTCCAAGTTGTAACTGGAACACAGATCGTGATCAAGACATCATGATAACACCTAGGAAAGGAATGATGCAACAAAGAGCTCGAGGCTTCACTTCTTGCCTCTGCCACTGACCCACACAGACAGGGGTGAGAGCTGCTCAGCATCTCCATTTGCTCTTCTAAATTACAACATGCTCAGTAATACATCAGCTGGGGGGTTTGAGGCTAAACTCACATAAACCAATTTTGATTCCTTCCATCATGTCTCTCATTAAGCATAAAGTGCCTCCAGGGAAAGGCAGCTGATTAAACAGATTCCTCTCTGACATAATGAATTTACAAAACCCCTCCTGTTTCACTGGGGATGTTTGGGGAAAAATATCTTCATCCTCCAATGGCAAAGTCCACCAAGAGAATCACTCCATTTCCTCTGCTTTGGGGCCTGACAATCCTTCCCCACCCACCCTGGGGGGAGGAATGAGAGGAGGTGCCTGCTGAACACTAGAAGGGGCAGGGATGCAGCCAGCCATCTGGGGCACCAGCACAGCAGCCCACTCTGCCCCCAGGCTAAGGTGTGCAGGTCACAGCCTCCTTGCTTCCCTTGGCAATCACAGCCCAGCCCTGCCAGCTTCCCCACGCAGCTCTTGTGCTACAGCCCCAAGGCAAAGCTCTCCAAGGCAAGCTCTGCACACAGAGAGGTTTTGCCTCTCAGCGCAGGAAAGAAGTACAAGGCTTTTTCCAGCATTCAGATCCTGTTTTTAATGTGACTCAGCTCTGCAGAGTCCATAAGAATGACATGGGTTGTGCTTTATTAGCAGTTAGGTTAATGTTTGGAAATAAAAAGACTGATGGTTTTATCTGTTTAATCATTTGGTGCTGCCAAGAGCGACCATAAGCACAGCCCAATGGTGCATGAAGAGAGTACAGCCTGACATTCGTTTTCCACCACTAAAATCCAAACATTAGCACACAAGTTGCATAGCAGGCTGGCAGGGGCAGGCAGCCAGGATCACAGCTATTGGAGTGACTCAACGATCATAATTTTTCTTCATGGAGATTTTCAGCCTCCCTGCAATGGAAGGAAATAGGCACGGGTGAGGTGGGCTAATTTCAAAGTTTGGCAGTTCATTTGTGTTTGCCCAGCTTTCCTGTGCCCTCACAGGGTTACAGAGTCTACAGAGGTGCCAGGCTACAGAGCTGAAGTTTAAAATACCCTTTGGGTTCCACCCCTCCCCCCCCCCCCCACCCCCGCCCCCACACCCCCCCCCCGCCACAGCCCCCCCGCCACACCCCGCCCCCCCACC
>WTSP01020896.1:22523-59756 GCA_025331215.1 Actenoides lindsayi | reverse complement strand
TTAGCTATAAAAGTAATCACAGTTTCAGTTCCACTACTGTTGACTTCAGAAAATGAAATATTAAAAATCTTTGCTAAAATCTCCTAAGTATTATTATCAAAAGAAGAAAATACTCTTACACAAAGACATGATGATGCTGAAAAACTTTTACTTGTCTGATTAGAAATGTTTTAAATGTGAACTATACCAAGAAATATAAATTCTAAGCCAAAAAACTTTCAAATCTGAAACTCTTGTGTGAATTTTTTGGAAAAGTTTTCAGGCCATATGCACATCATCTGCAAATATGTCAAAACAGGATCTGTCCTGCTTGTCTATTTTTGTTTTTCAAGTTTTCTTTACAGGTTAGGAATGATTTTACCCAACAAAAGTCTGAAGCTGAATAAAACCAGTGCCTGAAATGCATTCCAATTCATCCTATATATCTGGTGTCCAAATGTTCTAGAAATATGACCCTAGTTCTTAATATTCTCTTAATGTCCCATGAACATTAATATCCATTAAAACTACCAAGTGTTGACAGTATTAACCTCAAATGGCTTTTCCATTTGGAAAAAATGGTTAATACTAGGACATGCCATTTCTGGGCATTTAGAATTTTAAAAAATATTTAGTGCATATATTATATATGACTACTGCTTTGAGAATTAATAGGCTTTTCTGTCTCTACAGCCACTGGCAGCACAATAGCCATACAGGAGATCATCTACTAAATCTTGCTTCTTAGTCACAGAATGCTAAGGGTTGGAAGGGACCTCGAAAAATCATCTAGTTCAACGCCCCTGCCAGAGCAGGATCACCTAGAGCAGGTCACACAGGAACACGTCCAGGTGGATTTTGAATGTTTCCAGAGAAGGAGACTCCACAACCTCTCTGGGCAGCCTGTTCCAGTGCTCTGTGACTCTCACAGGAAAGACGTTTTTCTTATGTTTACCTGGAAACTCCTATGCTCCAGCTTGTACCCATTACCCCATGTCCTATCACTGGACATCACTGAGAAAAGCCTGGCTCCATCCTCCCGACACTTGCCCTTTACATATTTATAGACATTAATAATGTCACCCCTCAGTCTCCTTTTCTCAAGGCTAAAAAGACCCAGCTCTCTCAGCTTCTCCTCATAAGGGAGATGCTCCACTCCCTTAATCATCCTAGTGGAGCGCTGGACTCTCTCCAGTAGCTCCCTATCTTTCTTGAACTGGGTTGCCCAGAACTGGATACAGTACTCCAGGTGGGGCCTCACCAATGCAGAGCAGAGGGGGAGGAGAACCTCCCTTGACCTGTTGGCCATGCTCTTCTTAATGCATCCCAGGATGCCATTGGCCTTCTTGGCCTCAAGGGAGCATTGTTGGCTCATGGCCATCCTCTTGTCCACCATGACTCCCAGATCTTTTTCCTCAGAGCTGCTCTCCAACAGATCAGCCCCCAACCTGTACTGATACATGGGGTTGGTTTTCCCCAGATGCAGTACTTTACACTTGCCCTTATTGAACGTCATTAGATTTCTCCCTGCCCAGCTTTCCAGCCTGTCCAGGTCACACTGGATGGCAGCACAGCTTTCTGGAGTGTCAGCTACTCCTCCCAGTTTTGTATTGTCAGCCAACTTGCTGAGGGTACACTCTATCCCTTCGTCCAGGTCATTGATGAATATATCGAACAGCACTGGACCCAGGACCAACCCTTGGGGAAAACCACTACCCACAGGCCTCCAACTAGACGGCGCTCCACTGACCACAACTCTCTGGGCTGTCCTTCAAACAGTTTCCAATCCATCCCACCACACAACCATCCAAGTCGCACTTCTTAAGCTTGGCTGCTAGGATATCATGGAAGACAGTATCAAAAGCTTTGCTGAAGTCGAGATATACCACATGCACCGCCTTCCCCTCGTCTATCCATCTATTTGCACCACCATAAAAGGCTATCAGATTAGTCAAGCATGACTTCCCTTTGTTGAATCCATGTTGCCTATACGTGATAAGCCTCCTTTCCTCAATATGCTTTGGGATGGTGGCAATAACAAGCTGTTTCATCACCTTTCCAGGAATGGAGATGAGGCTGACTAGCCTATAGTTACCCGGGTCCTCCTTTTTGCCCTTTTTGATGACTGGGATGACATTCGCCTTCCTCCAGTCCTCAGGCACCTCTCCTGTTCTCCAGGACCTCTTAAAGATTATGGAGAGTGGCCTAGCAATGACCTCCGCCATGTCCCTCAGCACTCACGGATGCATCCCATCAGGGCCCATAGACTTGTGAATGTTCAGTTTACTTAACTGCTCTCTAACCGAATCCTCCTCAACTGATACGAAATCTTCCTTCCTCCAGACTTCCTCTGTGGTCTTACAGGACTGGAACCCCTGGGAACTGGCCTTAGCAGTAAAGACCGAGGCAAAGGCGGCATTCAGTAACTCAGCCTTCTCCCTATCCTTAGTCACCAGGGCACCCACTTCATTCAGCAGCGGGCCCACATTTCTTCTAGACTTCCTTTTACCTCCAACATACTTGAAAAAGCCTTTCTTGTTGTCCTTGACCTCCCTCGCCAAGTTTAGTTCTAAGGAGGCCATAGCTTTCCTTGTTGCATTCCTGCATCCTCTGACAATGTCTTTATACTCTTCCCACGTGCTCAGCCTCTCCTATATTCTATATACTTCCTTCTTCCACTTCAATTTATTCATTAGTTCTGTGCCCAACCATGCAGGTCTCCCAGCTCTCCTACTTGGTTTCTTACTCTTTGGGATACAATACAGGATGCCATTGGCTTTCTTGGCCACAGGGCACATGGTTGGCTCATGGTCATCCTGCTGTCCACCAGGACCCGCAGGTTCTTTTCCCACATGCTACTCTCTAACAAGTCAATCCCCCAGCCTATACTGGTATATGGGCTTATTCTTTCCCAGATGCGAGACTCTACACTTGCCCTTGTTGTACTTCATTTGATTTCTCCTTGCCCAACTCTCCAGCCTGTCCAGGTCTTGCTGAATGGCAGCAAAGCCTTCTGGTGTGTCAGTCACTCCTCCCAGTTTTGTATCTTCAGCAAACTTGCTAAGAGTGCACTCTGTTCCCTCATCCAGGTCATTAATGAATATATTGAACAGTACCGGCACCAGGACCAACTCCTGAGGGACTCCACTAGACACAGGCCTCCAACTAGACACTGTCCCATTGACCACAAGTCTCTGACTTCTTCAACCAGTTCACAATCCACCTCACTACCTGATCATTCAGACCACACTTTCTCAGTTTAGCTGCAAGGATGCTGAGGGAGATGGTGTCAAGTATTTTACTGAAATCAAGATAGATCACATCCACTGCACTATCATCATCTATCCACCTTGTTATTTCTTCATAGAAGGCTAACAGGTTGGTCAAACATGACTTCCCCTTGGTAAAACCATGTTGACAGCTCCTGATAACTACCTTGTCCTAGATATGCCTAGAGACAGCGCCTAGTCAAGTTGGTTTACCTAATAAGTAAAGTTAGTATTTGATAGGAAGGAAATATTCGAGGGAAAAAAAATAATTACTCCAGCATCTGTGTTTTTCAGTATGTCTTACCTGAGTACTACAAATAATTAAAGATCTTGTTCTACCAAAAGCCTAACATTTATTTTATAATTTAATGTAAATAAAATTTTAAATTCTAGAATTTATAGATTTTTCCTTTTTTTAGTTTTACTGACTAGCACGAATTCTTTACCTACTTGTACTGATATTAGCCAAAGATGAAGGTCTGTTTGGTGGGATGGGGATGGTGAACATTCAGTTTTTCTAAGAATTCATACTTAAGCATTGAAATTGACATGTCTCCTAATATTGTTATCTTCCTATCTGCATTCTTCCAGCAGCTGCTCACAAGCCATATACTTTCAAATCTGCCTCCTTGTTTTTTTACTAATTTTATTTTAATTCCATAATACAGATTAAGCTCCATTTTTGCTACCTACCAGTTTTCATTATAGTTCATGCACAGTTTGTGTATACTCTAGCCTTGTCAAAAACATGATGCCATTAGTCTAGTTCCCGCTAGTGTAATACATAACTTTTAGCTGTAGCTCTGTCTTTTGGTCAAATGAGCCAAAACCCACTAACGTGGTACATGTACAAAGATGTATCCAAATTGACATTTCTATAATGCTCATTCAAAGTCTCAGTAGTGGAATTAAAAGACCTCTATTTGTTAGCTTTTTATGTTTTTCTGGAAGTGTTCTGTAATCTGTCTCTGTAACAATCTGCTAGTAACAGAAAAAGGTTTCTGAAATAATTAGATTGTTCAAAAGAAATTTGGCAAAATTAGACAAAATTCAAATTTTACGTTGATAAAGTATATGCAATGGTATCTGTAGATCCTAAAGCACAGCTGTTTGTGGTTTTATACAATACAATGCTTTCCTCCAGGATAAGCAGGGATTCTTCTGCATCTTGGTTGACTTTTGAAATTCTAGTTCAAAGGAGCTTAAGATGAATTCAAAAACACCAGAAGATAAATATAAGTGCAGATATCAGAGCTTTTGGCCAGATATCTTCTGGCTTCCTACTATGGAGAAATATTAATAATAAAAAACATATAGAGGATATGCTAAAAGCTAGAGACTGACTATACACTGACTATAATACAACTTAAACCAAAAAAAGAAATATACATTCATAAATATTTGGTAGTTCTCTGGAAAAAAATCTGCACAACTTTCGAAAGGTATGCCTAAGTAATTTTCAACCTATTTTGCACTCTCCAAAGCACCTCCAGCTCTCAGTATACGGTATTAACAGACTGTGGATCAAATTCAATTAACTTACTGTTAATGGTTACTTTTATTCCTCTTTTATTTAAATTTCTCAAGTGTGCATTCCCTTTACCCATTATTTCACAATTCATTTTAACTAGACATCATTGCAAGTTTCAGCAGAAAAATGCTTCTGTCCAGTTCTGATCTACTCTACATATTGTGCAAATAAACTAAAGGAATAATTAAAAAGCCAAACAAAATTTGCCTAAATTATGGTATTTGGGAGAGCTGGAAGTAGATGACAACTGAAACAGTGAGCATATGTAGCTAAACAATTCCTCAAACCCTAATCAAACTAAACTGTATTTGGAAAGCTTTCTTATTTTGAAAATAAATGAAATTAAAAATATGAACTGCAGTGAAATTTAATATTTTTCTCCATCTGTTAAGAAAATCATGTTTCCTAAATGAAATACTGAATCACACAACTAAATGTACCTTGCGGAAAAAAAAATTAAAAATCTAATGTTTGCCACAGTCTGGGCTGAACAGGATGAAATCTATCAATAGGTAAGTGAACAGACTATTTAATGAAACAGGTGAATTTATTTAATTGCACTTATTCTAATAATGTTTTTAAAGAGACTGTGTGAGAAAGTTTCCAATATTGTAGTAATGGTTTCTAACAGATTACTAGGCGTTTATGAACATGTATTTCTCGAGGATGACAGGTCAAAACTTAATTAAGAAAAATTCACAGTTTTAAGATATCCTATACATTTATTGTATTACAATATAAAGAAATGAATTCACATGAATTCTGAGGGAGCAAGAGAAACATAGTCAACATAGTCAATGAATAGTAATATTCTGAAGGAAAAACATCAATCAGTCCTAAAAGAATTTATTCCATAGGTAACGGTGAACTACAGGTTTTGTTCTGAATTTTACAGTGGGAAAGGCAGCTACAAAGGGTGTTCTGTGCTGGCCTGAATCTTTAAAGCAATGAACAACCACCTAAGAACCCCAACATTATCTCCTTCATTTACAACCCCAAAGAATAGTACTTTGAGACTTTTGCAGTGATCAAATACAACTCACTGGACCTCCTGTTTAGTTCCTGTAAAAGAAATCAAATATAGTTTCTACCAGAATGCCAATCACTGAACAGTACCAAGTCTGAAAATAATGTAATTACCATGAAATACAAAGTAAAACCAATCAACAAGCAATATTCACTTTCAGGGCACAGCGCAGAAAATCCACAAATTTTTATAACTGTTCAGTCATTACTCTTCATTACAAATAACTACTGTAGCTACACTACTTCTTGACAAATTAATTCCTAGATAGACAGGATCTCTTTAAATACTATTTTCTAATCAGCATATGGTTTCCATACTAAGCTACTTAAATTGCTTGTGACCAGAGCCATTCGCCAGTATGGTTTGGTGCATTCTATAAAGAAAAGGTGCCTGAAAAATAGTGTGCAGTCACATTGCGAGCATATTGCACAAGATTATGCATTGCAGCCAAGAACTAAGTCGCACATCTTGGCAAAGGAATGCAAGACCTACAGGTCATTAGTAAATTAAGCATTTATTTTTTAAATTTCTTGCTTGGAACAATCCCTAGGCATTGAAAGTAGCTGAAAAAAGCTAAGCCAAACAAGTTCTTTGAGAGCTGAAGAGGGGCTAGGGCAGAGAGCACCTACGCAGACTTTAATATTATCTTTTAATTTCTTCTTGCTGGAGTGTTCAGAAGTGACCAAATATTGCCAGCCTTTGAACCTGTTAAATGTCAGAAGAAAACATGAAGGGAGCTTTATCCTCTCAAGAAATCTTACATATTTTTAATATATACCTGAACTTCACTACACATGGTGAAAGCAAGCACTGGCAAAAATCAAAAGGGGGTAGTAGGCTGTATTGCTGAAGTAGAAAGAGTGCAGTCTAGTTTCCCAAACTTGTGAATATGAAGACAAGCATACTGGGGTTTGGGTTTTTTCCCTCTTAAGCAGTTCTGAAGTTTTGTTTTGAAATGTGTTTCTTTACTATTGGCATAGCTATTTGATATCCATCTATACGTTATATGAGATTTCAAGTTGACATCTTACCCAGGGAAGCTGTTAATGAATAACTACTGTGAAAAGACAGGTAACTTTTTTTTTTTTCTTTTTGACCTGGATTGCATGTTAAAACATTGTAGTAGCTAACTGAAAGAGGTTTTCACAGTCAAAGGAAAAAAGAATGCTGTGTGGCTTTTTTCACTGCCAGTGCTCCAGTATAAGGTTAAAACTTCAGGAAAGATGAGATCAAAAATTCTCATGTAAGAATGCATAGGAAAATGGTTAAATATATTATGCTTCTAAGATACTCACTTATTTATATTGAAACAAGTTACAAGTTAGTTTTACAGTAATGTCAACATTTATGCCAATTTTAAAGGGAAAAAAAATACACATATGGTGCTACCGACTGTGCAAACTTCTGTGCAGAATCAACCAAATAACTTCTTTGAGCTACTCATTACAGTAAGCAGTGTCATACCCTGACATGAAGAAGCCTCTATTAGCCTAATATTGTTGCCAAATCTCAGAGAGAAAGAAGTTTCAGTGTATTTTAATAAAAGACATTACAAAATTTTTCTTAATTTAAATCAAATTAGCAATTAAAAACATTATTTTAAACAATACAACTTTGAATTTCAGTTTCTGTATTTACAAGCACAAATAAAGAAGACATCTTATAAAATGTATTTACCTTAAGATCTGAATTGACTGAATGCAAATACTGCACTACCTTGCAGCAAGCTGCGTTTGACTTCATTTAAGGAAAGAGGCTTAATCATCTTATAAATACGACAACAGTTTCATATGATCTTACTAAGCGCATTTAGTACTTAATAGGAAATTTTGTCAACAGTGAAAGGGGGTGCTACAGGCAATGCATTATCCTACAGTTTATCAGAGCATTTCCATGGAGGATTAGCAGGAAAAAGCATTACATTTTACATTTACAGTGATGAAATCCATTACCTATTTTAACCTGAATATCTCTGAAATTGCTGAAAAGTTGTGTACAAAAGCATAACAAATCTTTTTGTATTTCCTTGAAAAAAACCATCATCACCCCTGTCAGTTGTATTTGCAATCTCAGAGATCATTCTAGAAAAAGGTCTGCTAACCCATTTTGCTTCTAGGAGTCCCCTTACTAACACAACACAGCTTCTGGAAGTAGCACAAATATTCATGAAGCAGCTTTCTACTGATAAAAAGGATAAAACTAAGCATTGTTGCATATCAAGTTGATGCTCATGATGGATAAAACAGAATATATGATCAAGCCCATAGATGAGGGGAAAAAAAAAAAAAAAGAGTCCATTTTATTATTCACAGGATAGCAGAAGACTGTTACTTGTTACATTAGTGCTGTAACTATCAGAGCTCGAGAGACAAGCCAACAAATCTGAAATCCCTGGATCAGAGACTGATTTTAAGAAAGGTAGATGGCAACAGAATTCAATCTATACCATATATTTTATACTTTCTGATTCATCATATAAACACTAGAAAATACCTGTAGAGTGTATAAAATGTACAGGAGTACAAAGAACTACAAATAGAAAATAGAATACAAATCTAAAGCTGTGCAAGTACAATTTCTAGAGTGACACTTTAAAAAGTAACTACCATAACAACAGAAATATACATCAGACTTCAAATGTTTTTGGTCAGAAAAAGCAAAAGCAAAAGCAAAACCAAATTGTTTACTATTTCTGTCAACTTTTTATTTCAGTTCACAATAGTTAATGCTTAAGTTAACTCTAATACATAGGAATACTGCTAAAAAAATGAAGACAATTATTTTCCTATTGTTCATAAAATATTTCTCTGTAGATAGGCCTCTCCAAAACCTGAATGTCCATCTAAATAACTCTTAATACTAAATTCCACAGCTCAGGATTCATTAAAACAGTAGGATCACTATATAAAGGACTCATTCTTCTTTAACCTGTCAATTATTAGGACCACATCCTCTCATGAATTTTGTCGCTGACCTTTAAGCAGGGCTACTGAATAAAATATCCCATGAAGGGAATATAAAGAGCTTCATTCCATTCTCCAAGAGATAATTAGCAAATATTTTTCAAAAGTAAAAAAAATATAGCAATTATAAAACAAATAGGGAACTTCAATGTATGTTTGACATCTAATATAGCCTAATATATTTGAATACATATCCTCATTTTATTTTTATAGGTTTTTTAATGGCATATCAAATATTAGATATGTTATTAGTAAAACAAAAATAAAATGAGGATTTGCTCTGAAATAATTAAATGTCAAACAAATGATTACACATCAAATATTTGATGAATGTTCTCTAAAAATTAATTTCGATTCATTTAAAAACATTTGACAGATAATTAAGAGGATTAGTAAAATTGCTTTCAGATTTTAAAGGCTGGCAAAGAATACAATGCTTTTAACTACTGTTTTTCGGTCCCTCCACTGTGTTCAAGTAGCCTTCACTTACACTTGTTGTGTCTAGACAAGAAAATGCATGATTTGGGCATTACTTGTTCTTGTAAGTTGTACACTGGATTTCAGATGTTTCTAAACATCTTCTTCATCCATTACAGTGAACACTGTATACAGAATACAAAATAAGGACTGTATTATATTATCAAGATTATTATCTGCCAGGTATTGCTGAATTTCATGTCAAATGAAACGGCAAGACTGAATGGCCTGCAGTCTGATAATTTTGGGAACTGTGCCAATAAACATCCCTTTATACAAGATAGCTCTTGTCAGACAAACATGATATTATCATAATGAAGCTTAAATTAATCACTCTGCATCACAGAGCATTGATATAATACAGTTAGACTTCTGTCAGAAATTTCATTTATATAGTATGACACTGGGAATTTAGTACTATATAAAATGAATTTCACTTATTAAGGAGATTAAAATTAGGCAACGATGATCAAAGAAATTAATTATATATAGAAACTTTGACTTGACAGAATGCCTAACAAAGTTCTCTAGAGATCCAATTTGACCCACAGATATTTCATATTTGTACTGGTGATCAAAATTTTAAAGTGTGATTATGCTGATTAAAGGTACAATTTTGAAATCAGAAGCATTCTGAAGGAATGGTAAATGCTTGCAAGTACAAATCAGTTCCACAGTGCCATGCGGCTCACCTACAGGTCAAGCTTTGAGGTATCTGGGAATGAAGAACCTGAGTTGTGTTCTGAAAATGGAATTTAAAAACAACCCTGCAAAGCTCTTAAAAGTCATGTGTTTTATCATGTTAGTACTCAACTTATTTCATAAGATGTATGTGATTTGTAGTATAAGACTGTGTATAAGAACACAGTATAAGAATTGCTGTGCCAGGTCACACTGAAAATCTGTCTAGAGCAGTAGCCTCTCTGATCAGTAAATGCCTGAGTATGTGTCAATGCTCTTCCCAGTATATTCTCATGGCCACAAGAAATATGGCATTAAGAGGCTTACTGAGTAGTTTGAGCTACCCCTAAGAACAATTCACTACTACTTAAATAAGAACTTTCACTGAAATTTTAAATTAGTGAGCAGTAGGCAGGCCAATTCAGACATGAAGAATGACACAGATCAAGGCTACATACATGTTAGAAATCATTGCTGGAGCTCAAATAGAAACCCAGGCCTCCCTCCACTCTCTACATCACATTATAAACATTTCACAACAGCTGTTCCTTCTTGTGCAGAAAAGCTACATCTCTGCAGTGTTTCTTCAACTCTGACTTGTTCTGTTCAGAACCACACCTAGCCTCAATAACAGTGTTCGTTTTTTTTTTTTTTCTCCCAGTTTTAATGTCAGCAAACTGAACAGTTGTAATTCCTAGTGACAGTAATTTATGCCTATATATGCAGGCTCTTTCTGTACACCTGTGTGGTACAGAAGTTCTTACCCTAGCCAGTAAATCCCTCCAGTATTAAAATTACCAGTGGAGGAGAAAATGTCTACATTTTCAGGTTACCTGAACATTGATCTGTATTGCACATGCTTCAGATAGTGCTATTCAAGCCTTAGGTGTTTAATTATAGGATGGGCTTATTGGAAGAGGAGCAGGAAGTTAAGGGGAAAAAATACATTTTTATATTCATTATACGAAGCCTGGTCTCTTTAATATCTTTTATCGAGCATCTGGATAAGGGCACTCTCAGTAAATTTGCAGACAACACCAAGTTGAGCAGGTGTGTTGATCTGCTTGAGGGTAGGAGGGGTCTACAAAGGGATGTGGACAGGCTGGATCAATGGGTCAATAGTATGAGGTTCAACGAGGCCAAGTGCTGAGTGTCGCACTTGGTTCGCAACAGCCCCATGGAATTCTACAGGCTTGGGGAAGAGTGGCTGGAAAGCTGCCTGGCAGAAAAGGACCTGGAGTGTTGATTGACAGCTGGTTGAATATGAGCCAGCAGTGTGCCCATGTGGCCAAGAAGGCCAACACCATCCTGGCTTGTACTAGAAATGGTGTGGCCAGCAGGCCTAGGGAAGTGAGTGTTCCACTGTACCTGGCACTGGTGAGGCTGCATTTGAAATACAGTGTTCAGTTTTAGGCCCCTCACTACAAGAAGGACATTGAGGTGCTGAAGCAGGTCCAAAGACAGGTAATGAAGCTGAAGAAGGGTCTAGAGCACAAGTCTTATGAGGGGTGGCTGAGGGAACTGTGGTTGCTCAGCCTGGAGAAAAGGAGGCTCAGGAGTGACCTTACTGTTCTCTACAACAACTTGAAAGGAGTTTGTAACAAGGTGGGAGTTGGTTTGTTCTCCTAAGCAACAAGTGACATTCCAAGAGGAAATGGCCTCAAGTTGTTCAAGGGGAGGTTTAGCTTGGATATTATGAAAAAAATTCTACTATCTACAGCACTGGAACAGGCTGCCCAGGGAAGTGGTGGAGTTGCCATCCCTGGAGGTAGTTAAAAGACAGGTAGATGTGGAACTTAGGGACGTGGTTTAGTAGTGACCTAGCAGTGCTGGGCTCATAGTTGGATGTGACGATCTCAAAGGTCTATTTCAATCAAAATGATTCTATGAAGTAATATCAGATTTGTGATACTACTATGGAAATATTCTCTTTTGATCTCTTTTTTAATTATTAAAAGTACATTTGAAATCAGAGGATTTTTTAAATAAACTCACTGTCAATTTCTTAAAGTAGTTGTCTTATCATCTTTAGATCATATGCTAGCTGTCAAAATAACACAGATAACAAAATAAAAAAATTCCTAACTCACAGGGGCCCAAAATATTTAAGACTTTATCAAGACATTTGCCAGTAAGAGAAGGTATCTTAGACATACATTAAACTTTCTACAATGAGTATCTCCTCTACATTCTGCTCTTTAGCTGGGGGCAGAGAAAGAACATTATTTTTCAAGGAATATTAACAAGACACTGTTAACTTTAATCTTTAGACCTCAATATCACCAAATGTAAATGTCACATATAAAACTAAATTGTTTTGGAAATATTCTCTCAGCAGAAATACTGCAATATTGCTTGAACAGATGAAAAGAAGTTCTTGCCTACCAAGTTACTTTTGTTTGCTACATATTAGAAAAAAAAAAAAAGGTCAACACAATTCATACAAAGACAGAACCATTAGAATGCATAAAATGCACAGTATCAGCTGGCAAATACTTTTCCACTGCTCAAATTATTAGAAATTTATGATCCACATACATATTTTTAAACAAGATTAGATTAAGGGGGCAAAACCCTTGTGAGATTCAAATGGTTTACTATTTGATTACCCACCATTAGTTGATTCATGAGGAAAGACAGATTGTTTTGGAAAGGTGGTAAATTTACAGAATAGGTCAGATTAATACTTTAAGACAGTTTTCTGTCTTAAAGAGTGGACAGCAGCAGATGCATAGGGAAAGAGAACAAAAAGCAGGAGATATGCAGTCTCCCAAAATGGCTAGTGGCAACCAGTGGTTTAGAGACTTCCCGAGCTGCCCATTAGATGATAACTGTTAAGTAGTACAAGTTGCATAAAACATAACCTATTATCAGCTTTTGTTTAAAAAAAGACAAGTAATAGCACTTTTCTTTCACCATTACTCTATCCTTTCCTCTATTCAGTTCAGTAATTCCACATATCCCTTTTGAGCATCTTCCTCTCAGAGCATATCAACCCAGAAGCTCCAAAATGCTTAATCTAGTCTCGTCTTGGACTGTCTCATAAAAACATCAATTCTAGGACTGTAAAGACTACCAGTGTAAATTATTCACTTACTTGTTTTTCAGCTTGTCCATAATCTGATCCTTGGGGTGACAAAAAGTGACAAATATGACCATTGTTTTTTGCTTTTTCTCGAAGACCCATAGCAGTTCGCACTGTAGCATTTCTAGCATGAACAAACACCATCACCTTAACATAGAAAGAAACAGGGCTGATGAGAAATAACGAAATTGTTAATCAAATAATGAAATCACTTTAATTACAAAATATTCCCTATAGGAATGAAAAAAATAGTTAATACATTACATACTGATGAAAATGAATGTTGCTTTAGGGAAATTAAAGGCTGACCCTGCCTATACTGAATTTAATAGCTTTTAAGAAGTTGTTTTTCTTTTTAAAAAATCTTTAATTTTTAAAAGATAGGCAACATTTGTTGGCCATAAATATTTCATTTTCACAAGGTAGGGAGACTACAATTGATGTAAATAGTTGTGCTGTTTGACATACCCTAAACGATCTGGAAAGAAAATAGTGAAGTAGCAAGATTTCTGATGGTACAGCTTGACTAGGTGAGACAGCTGAAACAAAACCTGACTACAAAGAACCTCACGAGGATATTGCAGTCCCAAACCACTGGACAATAAAGTGAAGAATGAAATTAAGCACCAACAAATGCAAAACACATGTGGGGATATAAAGTTTAAATTAACAGATATGATTATAGGTTTTAAACTCATACTATCGCTCAGTGAGATACCCTAGAAACACTGTGATATTTCCCTGAAAACTATCAACTGAGAGCTGAGTGATAATAAAAAAGATATTTGTACCCACGCCTGCAGTAGGCAGACCCCATTGTCACTTGATTATGCTTATTACCATCCCATATGGTATCTGAACCAACAGAAAGCAATGAGATGTTAATACTTACTCCTTTAGATATGTATATGAAGCAATTTAAACTGATATTAAATTAAGATTCACTGCAAGGCCCATGTAAGATGAATCATAGCAGTAAGCCCCCCGATTAGTGTAGAAGGGGAAAAGCATATAAATGCCACTTAAATCCAGTGTAGTAACAGTTCCAAATGTCTGTTAGCCACATACTGCTGGGAAACATACACTACAGAAAAGACTCTATATTGTCGCTCTAAGCACTTTTTATTGCCCAGGGTTTGCTTAAATCACAACCCATATACTTGGTCAGACAACTCTTTTGTTTGATCAAGTATAACAATTTCTGTGTTCTTAAAACTCACATACAGAAAAGTCTGAGTGACTGTCTCTTGAGTAAATAGCAAACACTATTTTGCAAGTCCAGTTAATTTTAATTAAGAACATAACCACTGAGTTACAGTCCTGTTTTAAGGCAGTTTCAGTTGAATTTTAAAACTGGTATGTCAAATTGCAGAGAATTGTTGGTTTAATTTTTGCCTTTTGGCACAATCATGCTTGAATCAACTTGCAGTGTATAACTAAATTACTTTAAATGAAACACTATTAAGAAAGCAGCAGTATTTAAGATATAATTAAACAAGTTATTGCACCTGTTATTAATTTGGAAATCTACAATCTAATTATAAATGTATGATGTATATATAATTTTATGTAAAAGTAGACACAATCATTATGATTTTATATAAATTACATATTTATAATTAAAACCAAGCAAATGAATTCAGGTGACAATACAGAGAAGGGATAAAAAGAGAAACAATGTGTGAATAGCTACTTTTACTGGCAGGAATTACTCCTTGCATGTTTTGCATTATTTGATACATCTTTCTATCATGTATTTAGTAACACTGTGACTCCTACAATTATTAGCTTTCATCTGAATAGAAATATTCTCAACATATCAGTTTTCTCTAGCTTAAAACCAACTTATTAGCAAAGTATTTTTAAAATTTCTTCAAATGGTAAAGGAAACACAACATAGCAAAAGTACAGTCTAAGTCCCTCCTGTCTTCATTAATTGTTTAAGGATTACTTGCCTTTTTACATTTTTGTATTTTTTTCCTATAGAAAGCCTAAGTAAAAATACATAACTACTCAAACCAGAAATTTCTTTTTATTAAGAGATCCATTATGTCTTCTTAGGTGAATTCACACTTACTATAAAATCTGTGTCAACAGGTTTCAGTGAAAAAAATCTTCACTTTTAACGTGAACTTGGTTTTATAGATTACTAATTTGTATCCTTTTAAAATGAAGTCATATGAACATTTGATTCTTTGCTGAAGAAATCAAAAATTAATACTGTGAAAATAGCTAAATTCTGAAAGTTGAAAAACTGAGAAAATACAGTATCAGGCATTAAGGTGAAATAGGAATGGGTCTTTCTTATCCAGGTAATTTTGAAGCTCCTGAGTTAGGAAGTGTAGAAACATTTGACATGTTTATTTCTTTAATAAAAAAACCAAACCAAACCAAAAAGAAAAAGAGTTATATACACATTAAGGGGTTTTACGACTTAACCATAAAACAGGTTTGTTGATTTGGTTTTACATTGTATTTTAATCTTTCAGATTCTATTTTCACTTCTGTTTTGCATTAATTTTGAAATCACTACCTACACCTTAAATCTAAAATGGCAACTATGAGAACAGCGTTAACACAGCATTAATATTAATTAAGTTCAAACGTATTAGACTAATATATTTCTGCATGCTTTGACATAATATTGATAAATATCTTACTGGTTGTCCTGACCTTTTTAAAACTCCTAATCAAAGACTAAGTAAAATGTGGTCTGATTGAATTTTTTGGAGTGGGTGGGAGTTGGTTTGGAGTGACTAGGAGGACAAAGTTAAAAAAGAAGCTGCAAGTAAGAATGTTATTAAAGTTTGAAAGGAACTAACAAACACAGCCAAATAACATAGCAAACAAATCCACACACAAGCATGTAATCTATATCCAATATAATTCTTTATGCCTTGTTTAAACAAGATACAGAGTCATATTAGGAGGTAACCTCAAACTAAACAAACTACAGTTTAAAAAAAAAAAAGTGTAGGTGTTGGTGGCCTACATCTATTTAAAAAAACATAGAGGTAAAAAAGCTCTACAGGGAAATGAGAACAGGTAAAAGCATAAGTCAGTACAGTTACATAAAGTAGAGCACAGGCTACTAGTCACAGAATAGATGATACTAGAAAATAGGCCCTTAATTGAAGAATCTTCTTTTCAATTATTATATAAATGAACAGTAACAGCAATGCTTGTATAGAGACAATTCCTGAAACTGTAAGTGTGAGGAAAATCCCTCTTAGTTCCAGTCATAATCAGGCAGTCCCTTTAGGAACTGACACAATTAAGTCAACTGTCACTATAAAGTCCTGATCCTGCTAAGGCAATGATAAGAAACAACAAAAAGATAAGGAAACATTATTTTGAAGATTTAAAAAAAAAATAAATTTGTTGTTATTTGTCACGTTTCTTCCCTGTCCTTAATTCTACCTCACCTTAAAAGCAGATGTGATCCAATCTTTCTTGGGATGAAACTGTGCTAAAAGTAGTACACTGTTGATGAAGCAGTAACATTCATATCTAATTTTTACTAGTCATAGCAAAGTATTAGAAACTCAGAAAAACTTCTGTAGGAAAATAAAATCTAGTAGCTGACACTTTGCTATAGAGTATTATACAAACATACAGAACTAAGTATATTGTATAAATGAATCTTGGCTACTGAACATTTCTAAAATGACTGTGAAGCATGACTTTTCAATATTTTCATTTCAATTAACATACTTTAAAACACATCACTCAGTTTCAGTAGAAAAGCATCTGAACAAGTCTGGTGCCTTGATTTTATTTTAAATAATAATAGACTTGAGGATTAATCTAAAAAATGACAAAAACATTATGTAGCACTATGGAAGATTTCCCAATGTAATAGTTGTACAGAATTGGGCAGATCTACAGTCATCTACTTGAGATGCCAAATAAGTTACATATTAGCTCAGGAAATAAAGATATTAAAAGCACAGCTATGAGGGGTTCCAGAAAAGACCAAAATACCTTAAGAAATAAGACCATAAAATAAATTAAATTAAAATTTCCCAGAAAAAAAAGCATTTTTTTGCAGAAATAAAATTATACAGTCCAGGGTACTGGGCAGGGAATTGAGGAAGAGAAGGAAAAAAACCCCAACAAACCACAAACAAAAAAACCCCAACCCCCCCAAAAAGAGAGCTCATTGTTAAAAGCCCACAGGAATATTACCACTTTAACAGCAGGATAGCCGATACAATATTCAAAATACATGAAAACACTAATAAAAATGTTTATGAGAAACATTTTCACACTTTTTTCATGCTGCTGAGAATGTCCACAGTGCTGGAAAAAGGGTTGAAGCCTTTTATTTAAAACCAGATAAAACACTCCTTTCTCATCACTGCCTGCCATACTATGTGTTCAGAAATACTCCTGGGACCTTTAGGAACTTTGATACTAGGAGGCACTCAACTTAGATGCCTCAAGACCTGGAAGGCAGATGGACTGGGACCACATTGTGCTTTATGCGTCAAGGTTCCTTTATCATTTATTTAACCATTATACTCAATAAATTTCAACAAATTAATAATAGTGAAAACTTCTAAAATCCAATACTATATATAAAAAATAAACTGTAGCCATAAAAAGCATCAACATTCTTTTTTTACTCCATTTTTTTACCCAGTGAACTGAGAAGTTAATATTTAAAGAGCAGATGACTTTTTTTAATTTCAGTTAGCAGAGGTTTGATACAGATTTGATAAAACTCCAGTCATGAATTCTAACGCTACTGTCTACATGCAGCTGAAATTAAACAGGACAAGTGCAATTCCATGCCGGGGGTTCCAAAAGAATTGTAAAACAAGCAGTTTGTTTCTCTGTCAGGGGACTGGAAGATGTTTCAAGTGCATCACTAGGAATAATAGCTAGGCAGAAGAAATAAAAAAAAAATCCAACAAATAACAAAACAACTGGAGATGGCAAACCTGACCTGAAGAAGTTGGCTGGGCTACTCTGCAAAATATGCAGAAAACAGGACGGTGCTATATTGGGAAGCTAGTCTTTCACAAATAGAGTCTGCATTTAATCTTCCTTCTTAAATTGAAACATTACCTGCCACAGTTTGTATGTGAAACAGACAATGCTCAATTACTGAATCAAGATCTAGTTTTTACCTTGTTTTATCTAGCATACGCTCATCAACCCCTGCTCTCAAGAATTAACAATTCCATAATGGGATTTCCTGTGACGTTAATCATCACAAGAAATTAGGATTACATAACGCCAAGAAAAAAGTACACAACATTGTTTCCTCATATTCCCATTTTGCAAGCAAAATCACTATCTTGAGTGCGAAACTTAAGAGATGAGATCATACTGCTTACTATATATGCCTTGGTAAACTCAAAGCAGAGCTATCAACTCCATCAAAGCCATGAACACCCAATACTCTCAATCATCAGATAACTGTTTCCTATGTCATAATTCTCAAATTTTAGAAGCCCTGATTAACACATACTTCTGAAGATTTTCTTTCATCAGCTTCAGCTTCTTTAACATCAGACAAACTGTCAGAGGCAGGGAAAAAGAAGTCTTCATCTTTCAGTGAAGTGTTTCTTTGTCCTACATAACAGATCATCTCTTCATTTTTCTAATATTCTCCATTGTATCCATCACATGATTTTAATCTTCTGGAATGCAGAGATGTCCTGACACAGAACTACTGCTTTAACAAATTAAATCTCTTGCAATAAATGAACTGAAAGAAATAAGGTTCTACTGTATAAGAAGCCTCAGAATATTAACTTGTCAAAGAACACATTTGATATTTTCTTAAACCCTTTTTATATGGCTGCTTCTTCTTATAGAATCACTGTATGACCATGTCTGACATCATTCATTCAGAAAGACATAAGACTCTATTATACAAACAATAACGAAGCAGCAAGCATTGTATGAGTATCCTTTATCCAGAAACCTTTCTACAGTTCCTACAGAAAGACATGTAATTTTCAGACGCAACGCATGTTTTAAGAAATTTTCCTCCCACTATTTTTAAAACTTAGAATACACACTTGAATTCATTGACTTTTATGCATTTCATGATCACATATCAACCAAGACCAAATTTTTAAATTTAAAATGATTGCACAAATTGCTGATAATAATTTCTCAGTGAGAGGTAGGCAGACATCAAGTCTGTTTACAAAAAAACCAAACCGCTTTATTAGCTGATTAGAGGTACCCAATCTTAAGGTTAATTTTTACTTGTAATCTCTGTACCTCACCAATTGTTTTTGTAAAGAACCAGCCCCAGCTAAAAACTGACATATAACACCTTGTTGAATGTTTTTCCCCCAATGAAGTTGGTAAGCATTTACCAAATACATCATGAGACAGCAATATAGTCTTAAGAGGGTTAATTTAGCCTGTCCTAACTGTGTTAGAGAATATTACATTTCAGTGGCAAAATCTCTGTGCATTAAATTATGCAAATAAGTTAGGAAAAGTAATTTAGAATAGAGAGAAGCAGTTCCACAGCTACAAGCTGTGTAATTAGATCTGTACTCTGAAGTTCAAAGCTAGCTCTGGTGTATATAGCCCTAGTGCTGACAGCATTTGCTGCTGCTCTCCTGAAACCAAAGCTTTTAAGTAATAAAAAATGCACAAGAAAGGAGAAAGCAAATGTCTCTAGCTAGGTTACCTCCCCAGAATTTTCTTAAAGTAGAAACAAATCAAACATTGTCACCAAAGACTTTGTTTAAAATTCACAACAGGAAGGGCTTGCATTCCCCAAGTGTTGCATATTCCAGGTGGTAATCTTTCTGAAATGCTAGTGCATCACCAAAGCACTGAAATGTGGACTATTATTCAAAATACCCATGAGTACCAGTCCTTTTCTGTTATCAGAGACACATAACTAGATGCTAGATGACTTACATTTTCAGTTAGCAGAGGAAAAAAACACAGCATGCATACATGTAACAGAAGTGTCTAAAATCATGGAAATTTATGATCAGGTACTTGAAATATCTTGAAGCAACTTTGTTCTGCCTTGGACAGCAAAGATGCTCATGCTAACTTTTGCTACTGGAAAATGTATCTTTCAAAGTAACATTTTCTATGATAACTCCACAGTGGTACATTCAGTTTTTGGGGGAAGCAGAATGACTCTTTCAGGTATCTTTCCACCTTGTTATTAAAGTGCTCATCAATCAAATGCCTTATTTGTTTTACTTAACACCTCTCCTTGAGGACAGAAGGCCTAGATTTTTGCTGCCACATCTTTTAAAGAAATGATGATGAAAGAATTTATTTAATGCAATGTCGATATTAATTATGTAGATTAGAAACAAGTATATATTATTTTCTTTAGCTTCTAGACATTGTTTGGCTTCACCCAGCTAAATCCTTTATGTCCTATCCAGTTCTTGACTTGGGTATTACTTCTACTGAAAATGAACAGTTAGGGATGTGGATCAACAGATCCACCTATCCAACCATTTTCTCCTTTAAGGTCAGCATGAAACCTCCTCCAAGATTTTACAAAGTTCAATTCCTAATGAGCAACACTTCTTCCCAAGGAGCACAGACTGAACCGACTTATTTTGAAAACATCATCATTTGCACCTCATTAAATAGAACCATCTCCTAGACTAAGTACAACTCACTAATATCTAGTCTCTTTCTAAGGAATAATAAAATTGTTTCTCTCTTACATTGTGATTTCTCCCCAGCTTCCCAGATACAGTTCAAAATTCCAGTGCCTAACATTTACAGAATGAAAAGTATATTCTGTGCAAAATATAAATAAAACCAACACATATTCATTGCTCATTAATAGCTCTTGAGGAAAAATACTCACTGCAAAAACAGAATGTCTTAATTACCATACCTAAATGATAGCATGACAGTGTATAAACATGATTTTCCCTTTCTCTCACAAATATCACAGTAACTTATGAAGATCACCATCCAGAACTTGTAACTAAAAGAACAGAAAGTGTATGGCATAAGAATTTTTATATGGTGGCCTATACTAAAGCTTAAAAAGTTTTTATTTTATTTCTTTTATTTCAGCAGATTTTTGTATTTTGCATACTAAAGTCTTTTCACACATTACACACCACCATGAGAATGAAAAAAGCCAAACAGGCTTGTGTCACTTACCAAGGCAACAGGAAAATTTGAATTTCTTTTCTAATTATTTTAATTAATTTTATTACATCTTATATTTAAAATAAATACTGATATATTCTGCATGTGTATTAAGATTTTTTATCCTACAGAAAACTGAAGGATTACTAAGTTGTCTACAAAGTAGTTCTAAAGAGACAATTTATATATCCTTCCTTTCGGACTGAAAATTCTTCACAAGTTAAAAGCAGAATGCATTTAATAATCATAAAATATTAAATAATGTGCATTAGAATAAAGGAATTTTCATTTAAGTTTGAGGGTGCAAAAATGCCAAAAAGTTCCAGGAAGAGTCAACATTAAAATATCCATACATTCACGAGAAACATTCAGCAAACTCTGCTGAAGAAGAAAGCTACACAATACCATATAATATTTAAAAAAAAAAAAATATTAACTAATAACAACAACATAGAAATCTATAAAGCTGCACCAGCTAATCAGTAATGTAATGGGATATATTTTGAACTCGATAGATTATCATTAATTGCTGTCTCTGCTAAGTTTTGATTTATTTATTCACTTAAATTACTTCCAATCATCCTTGTTTAAATAAAAACTAGGATTGTTAAAAAACCTCTGCAGAATCCAATTAATAAAAATTAATCCATTTAACATCTATTTATGTAACTACGTTTCTGTTTAGATATACTTGCTTTTAAGGGTAATAACTTATTTAGTTTACAGATACTTTTACTATCGTAATGTGCACTTGCTCATTTACTGATCTGTAATAATACTACTTTTAAAGACATCTGTCCTATAATTTAAATTTTTATATTTCTTTTAATATGGAAATGTATTTTTTATCAAAGATGTGCTCATCTTCATGAATATTATATTGCACAATCTCATCTCATTTTTATTGTTGCTCATGACATTCTGTGTAAAAAGCTATGGTAAGGACATTACATCGGAACTATTTTCTTACTTTCTTCCTACCTGATCTTCCTTCATTTAGCCTTGTGTTCTAAACCTATTCATAAAATAGGCTCTACTATCATAAATATTCTGAAATAGTACCATCTTTCATATTGTTCATTTTCATTTCTCTTACAGTTTCTTTCTTGATGCACTTCTTGCTCTGTCTTCTCTGACTTGTTACAATCATTTGTTATAACTCTATTGTAATTCTCAGTATAAACTTAGTTGCTCCTGGTTTTATTTGTTTCCTTTTTACATTTTTTTCATCTTTATTGCATCATCTCTGTCGAAAGATCTTCCCATTTAACCACAGACATTTAAACACAGAACTTGTGAAAGTATTACCACGATTTTTTTTTTCCTGTAGGCATCATAAGTACATAACATCTTTGTCTTTGGTGCAAAACAAACATATTCATAATAGTCCCAAATCATTCCAACAATACATATGTATCATTTATCAAATCTTTTTCTTATTTCTATACAATTTATAGGCATTCTGAAAACTTACTGTCTCACCAATTCCCAAGTGGCAGATAATTTAAAAGATGTGCAGAATCCCCCAAGAAAAGTAGATTTCACCACAAAAAAAAAACACCCTAAATGGCCTGTTAATTATTAAATTAACTTTTTAGGCTTATATTTAACAAGATATTTTAGCCTGGGGTGACCAAGGAATTTTTCTTTAACTAGAAGATGATACATTTTCTTCCTCATCTTATGACTTTTTTCCCCTTCATTTTAACACTATAACCTTAATTGAACTTCTGTTAGGATACAGACATGATTTTATTGTCCTTTTTGAAGATATGGATGACATGTGCTGTCTTTCAGTTCTCAGGAAACTCCCCTGATCACCATAGTCTTTCAAGGATTATCATAAGTGGCTCTGCAATAACATCAGCCAGCTCCTTCAGCATTTGTGGGTGTCTCCAATCAGGTTGCAGAGATTTATGCAAGGGTAAGTGAAAGGGTAAGTCACTGCTCCAATCCTTCCCATTTGAACCAGGGACCTTGGGATTCCTGTAGTCAAATCGTACCAGCAAAGACAAAGGCAAAGAAGACACTGAGTAGCAACATTTTCTACATGTCCTTTGTCATCAGGTTTCCTGCCCTATTCAGCAAAGAGACATCATTTTCCCTAGTTGTCCTCTTGCTGCTGCTGCACTTGTGCAATCCCTTCTTGTTGCCCTTTACAGCCTTTGACATATTCAACTCAAGATGGGGTTTGGCTTTCCTAATTCTACTTTTGCATGCTTGGACAGTGCCTTTATATTTCCTCTAGGTCTCCTGTCCCTGATTTACCCTCCTGTACACTTCCTTTTCACGTTTGAGGTTTGTCTTTGAGTTTCTTTCTCATCCATACTGGCCTTAAACCACCTTTGCTTGATTTCATGCACATCATGATGGACTGCTGTTTGGCTGGGCAGATGTGATCCCTGAAGATCAATCAGTCCTCCTGAACCACCTGCCACAGGATTCTTCCAAGCAGATTCTGAAGAGGCCAAACTGCTCTCCTGAAGCCCAGGGCTGTGGTCTAGCTTTTTGCTTTGTTCACTCTGTCAGAATCCTGAACTCACTATCTCATGGTCACCACAGCCACGGCTTCTCCCAGCATTCATATTCACAGCCTGCTCTTCCCTTTTTTGTAAGTTTGAAGCCCAGCACAACATCCACCCTCATCATGTCCTCAATCTTCTGTGCTAGGAAGTTGTCATTAATGCACTCCAGAAACTTCCAGGATTGCTTTTGCCCTGCTGTATTGTCCCTCCAGCAGTTATTGGGGTGGTGAAGTCCCCCGGAATGACCATGGACAGTGAACATGAGGTTTCTTCTAGTTGTCTGAAGAAGGCTTCAACTACTTTATTCCTGATCACTGGGTCTGTAGCAAACTCCCACAACGATGTTCCTCCTGTCTATCTGCTAGCTAATCCTCTTCCTAAGCTCTCAGCTGGCTCATCATCCATCCCTAGGCAGAGCTCCAGGTATCTCTGCTGTACTCTGACATACAAGCAAGTTTCTTGCTCTCCTGGCCTGACCTTGCTCAAGAGCCTCTTTCCACCCATTGCAGCACTCAGTCATGTGAGCTATCCATCACATCTCTGATCTCAGTATGATCTTAGCTCAGAAACTGGATGCAGAAACCAAATTTCTCCTTTTTTGTTCCATATGCTGCATGTAGCAGTGCACAGGCATTTCAGAGAGGTGCCCAGTTATGATTATGTAAGACAACATTGTGTCTTCTACCACTATGTAAAAATGAAAGATTTAGGGGTTTGGTGTCATTTCCATTCAAAGCTATGGATAAAACAGTTCCAGAGCCCTAAGTCTGACATTAAGCCTACAGCATTAAAATAGGAGACTGATGGTATCAGACCTTTACACTGAAGATCAGTCAGTGTGTGTGCAGCAGCACTAATGAAAGGATGCTTCTGAGCAAAAAGTACTTGCCAATATGAAATATCATGACTCTTCCTTTATACCTCTACAACGGTTATACACATTTTCCACTAATGTATGCTGATTGCTTTGTCTGATTTAATTTACACTAGGAAGTTTTTAATTATTAGTTGCTTTAAAAATGGCAAGCACTTGTGTTTATGATCTTGTTTTATTGTATTTTGAATTGTATGAGATGGTCTATAAAATAAATGCTCCGTTATGGAATCAATGATTAAATATGGATTCTAGACACTAAAGGAAATCAGTTTCAGAACAGTATAATAGGATCTATGCTATATTTAATTGGTAGCATTAGCCAAATATATGACAAAATGCAGAGGAAATTGAATAGAGTAAAAATTAAAGTAGAGGGCACATTATTCAATAAGACAAATAATACTGACTTCTATAGGTAGTAGAAATTATTCTGAATTTTAATTGACAGGATAGAAATAGGAATAGCTATATCTGTTCTTGTCTAGAAAACTAAACAAGAACAGCTAGTCTATTACTATGCAAATATATGTCATTAGGCAGTTAACAATTACATTTTTGTGGATGCCAATGGACTCGAACAGCAGTTATTATTCAAAATTATAAGCAGCTTTTCAGTGCCTTTTTTTTTAGAAAAACAAGATCATGCAATAATTTGTTTCAAGCATTTCCCTTTGTCTTATTCTGACATTAACCATTTTGATTTTGTACAATAAAATATTTCTACGTTATCATAAATTATATTTTTGACAAATATCACTCCAGAATAAGAGTTGCCATGCCTACTGCATCTCTTATGTTTCCAGAACTATTTGTACTTACATGTATACCATCCACAATATGAGAAAATAACCCAGGAGCCAGTAGTGATAAGCAGATTCTATTCAGCTTTACTGAAGGAAAGGAACATAGAGGATACTGGAGTAATCTTTGTATCTATTTCTATTCCTTTACTTCAATAAAATGATTAATAAAATTGCCATATCAACCTCTGTATCTTCTGGCTTTGTAAGATCCAGTAACATAAATGTACCAAGCAAAGAACAAAAGAGTCCAGTTTTCTAGCTTATTTCTTACCAGTACTGATCTAAAAACACAGACCTTTACCCAGAAGCTTTTTTTGCTCCTAATGAACAGGTTTTCTATGTCGTCAGAAAATTGAAGAACTGCCTTCAAGTATAACCAATATTTTTAATATGAAACTTAGTAAATTTATGAAGAATTTGAATGATGAAACAGTAAACTGTGCTAGAACAGTTAGAATGTCCCTTGTAGACCCACACCTTACATATATAGCCCTTCTCAAAATATTTTCTCCTCAATAAAAATATTATAAATAACTCATGATTAAATACATAAAAGTATAGAACTTATTCTGGAGTCAACTCTTCAGTAACCACAAAGAAATCTACCAACATCTCACTACATAAGTGAGAAATCTCATATTCTGGAAAGTGAATAGAAGTATAAAGTCAAAGGGCATTTTCTAATGCATCTTAGTGTCTTAATAAAGAATATTTATTTTTCATCTCCATGAATTCCTCAAAATAAATTTTCTGTAGCATCCTGTACTACTTTATATTTCAAATTAAAACCCACTAATGACATTACTACCAGACTCTCTGGTAACGTCTGCTAAAAGGCCTGTGATACGTGATAGGCGTAAAGTCTTGGTGGACAGTAGTTATCTTGTTACATTTTGAATAATTTACAGAATTTTTGTCAATAATTAGGAAGTTTATTAGTTGATACTATCTATTATCTATTAGGATGCAGATCCATTCCTTTCATGGCTACAGAGGCAACAATTTTCAGAAGCTCAGGACCATTGACAACCCTCAACGCATTTTCTGGAGTATCATTTATTCTTGTCATTAAATTCTTAATGAAGAAGAGTATGAAGCTGACAGGGATCCACAGACTTAACTTGCCACAATCTTCTAGACCACTAATGGCGTGCAGTTCCACATTTGAAAACCAGCTTTTAGCACAGAGCTAGCAAAACTCATCACATTAGGCTGCAAGACTGGTCAAGCTATCTCCACCATAAATCCGTAACTTAATACTTAGGTCATCCACAAAAGGCCAACTGACTCAAGATGTAACTATTTATTCTTTTATTTAACTATATTTTAGGCTACAAGAAGTTTCTAATTTGGAATTAAATTTCCTTTTTTGTTTAAATGTTTCAATGTACATTTAGAATGTCAGAAGATTAATAATTCTAAAT
This sequence comes from Actenoides lindsayi, assembly GCA_025331215.1. Classification (NCBI taxonomy): domain Eukaryota; kingdom Metazoa; phylum Chordata; class Aves; order Coraciiformes; family Alcedinidae; genus Actenoides; species Actenoides lindsayi. The sequence continues at coordinate 32,997 of WTSP01020896.1, read as the reverse complement.
AGTAGCACTTGCTACCTTAAACAGTTGTATTACCAATACTGACATTATTGTGTAGCCATGCAAGACTACAGACATAAATTGAACACCTTGTGATCTCATAATTAATGGAAAGATATTAAATTGGTGCTTCTGACCTACATAAATTCATCCTGAACACCTGAGTACACATACAACCTGAGTACATGTACAAGCTTTTATGTAAATACAAACATAAGCAAAAATTAGCATAAGACACATGAACATTTAGGCTATCTAATTGAAGAATAATGGGTTATTATATCCATATCTTGTTATAGCATCAATTTCTAGTAATTTCATCAACTATTCATATAGGCAGCTGACAAGGTATTAAATTTTTAAAGCCAAATAGATTTGATCAGAAAACATAAAGGCAAACAGTACATACATACTGTTTGACAATCACATGAAATATCTGGTATATAACATTTTTTTGAAGCATATCTTCTACAAAGCACATCAATACAGTATTTTTAATTAAAGATACAAAGTTTCATGTATTTAGGCATGAGATTATGTTAACTACTATATCCTTAAAATTGCAAAAGGCAGTTATTGTGGAAATGAAATGCATAAATAAATGATGAAGATGCAGAACAAAAAATAGTGCACCATCACTGACTTACTCTGGGACTTTTTTAAAGAAAGCATACATATAAGTGGACCCTAGCTGTGCAAAAAATGAAAAAAAAATTCTACAGAAAACTATCAGAAGAATTCAAGTCTTCTCTTAACCTAAAATGGTCAGCCATAACTCAGGTATTCTGCTGGAGCATTTTAACTTCTGTCCTGGTGTATTTTTATACACCTACATACATGTGTGCATATATAGCACACATATGTATTATATATGCAATATATACACATATATATGCAAATAAGCTACATCAAGTGATGAAGTAGAAACAATCTGTATAGATACAGAGTTACAAAACCTCAGACTGAAATAAACTCTTTAGGTTATAAGGTGGAAGTCTAGAAAAAACTCAATATAGATGAAGAATACATTTTAATAAATCCAGTAATTCAGAGTTACTTGTCCAAAGTGTGCTATAAACACTATTTCACCCAGGGAAAAGTACTAGGACAAGCTTAATCCTCAGGGTACTAAGTTCCAGAGAGACCTCTGAAGAAAATATTGTTTTATTAAATCTTATCTTATGACACAGCTATAAAAGCATTGTCAACAGTTGCAGTAACTAAGCTTATTAAACTTTTATCTTCACACGGCTTCTGCAACCAAATAACAGCTGGAAAACCGATAATAAAAAAATATAATCCATCATTTTTACAGATGAAATTAATACCTGTCAAATTCACTTCTGACAATTTAATATAATAGATTTAAAATAGCTACTCAGTGTTTCTTTTTTGGTTTAAGATAGCGCTGTAAGAAAATCAAGACAGTACTGCAAAGTTTAAGTCAATTATTGTAAATAGAAAACAATTACACAAAAAGTGAATGCTTTATGTGAAATATATAGCACAGAACCAGTCTGGACTATATAAATTCAAGTATAAACTGTTTCTGCTCTGTGACATCAAAAAGCCTGATTTGAAAGAATCAAGTACTAAAAATCTGTGCAAGGTGATATTTAGAAATTACAAGATTTTAAAAAATAAATAGCATCTCAATATTACTTCTAATGAACTAAATGCAGAACAGTGGTATAGAACAACATTTTAATTAAGTGTAGAAATTCTAATTAACAAAACAACAACAAAAAGAATCTCCAGAAAACTGCATACTAACCACCCAATATACACATTAATTAACAATTTAATGGATATACATGGGTGTATTCTCCACATTAAAAAAATCCAATTTTCATTTATAAGATAAAAGGTAAAGCTTGTCATAGGTATATCAGATGCAGTTGAGATAATGCTGCAAAAGCAAAACACTGAGACAGAAGCAGCCAGATAAAACTAAGAAACTATTTCAAATCAGAAGAGCAAATACTCAGAAACAAAGGTTATTTGAAAAAGCACTTTTCTTTGAGAGGTTGTTAAGAAAACTGAACTGAAATGAGCACAAAATGGGCAGTCTGCAATCACCATGCATAGTGCATCATCGACAATAGCTTGTATAAGTCTCTTCATTGTTTTAATTAGTTTTCCTCTACATTTTTAGTCCCAGTAGTAAGATTTCCAGCATGTTAATTCTAAAAAAGTTGTCATATCTCCACTGGTTTAAACTTCCCAAAGCCCGCTCCACTCAAGTTAACTGGAGTTGTTGCTAAATATGCAGGAATACTACTACTGCATTTGCATTTGGATGTTGTGCTGAGGCTTTCAGTAGCTATTTACCATTTCAAAAAATCACGGTTCTTTGCAATAGACAACAGGGCACTTTAAGCCACCAGAAAAGCTCTTCCTTACATATTGAATCAATTTCCTGTAAAGCCACAATGTTTCTTCAGTATGTATGAACTGACACCTTGAATCCCAATGCCTACACAGACAGCCATGGCAAAGAGGACAACAGAAAGAAGTCAGAACTTCCACTAAACAGCAAGTTTTTGCTATGATCTGAAAATACTGAGCTCAGTGAGAAAATGAACTTTCAAGGAGTTTCACTGAGTACCAGAGCTAGTGGAAGAAAAGTTAAAACAAGCAATACATAATCTCAGAGTTATATAGAAAACTTGCAAAAGAGGTGCGAAATAGACATTCATTGTCTTAAAAAGGAAAAAAGGTTTCAGAACACAAGAGAATGGCAAATACATTCCAAGTTGAAAACTGTAATGAACAGTCAAAATGGCAAACGAGTAAAGTACACCGGGCAAGGAACCAGGTGTATCTGCATTATCAGCCACAGAACTGCTGGTGACTCTCTGACAAAAGACAACTATAGTCACCTTGATATTTTTCAGTGACTGAGCGCTTCCCCAGTCTTCAAGGGAATAGTATCACAGAACACAAATGTTGGCAAAAATACTCTATCTGCAACTGAGCATGGAGGCAAATTCTCTGATGAATGGCACATCATTTCACTTTGTTTTCTTTGTTTAAAGAATCTTTGGTTTATTAAGAGATAGAAATGAAACTCTAGAAGTGCAAAACAGTCCAAGAGGATCTAACATCTATTCAAATGACATCAGAACATAGTAAATTCAAAACATGATATGAAAACAAATATTCACCAGCTAATATCAAGCACAGAAGGACAGTCCCAAGAAAGCAGACCTAAAAGCACCTGAGGTTCTCTCTAACAGTGGTCTTAAGAGGTAGGATCTGACAGAGAAACCTCCTAATGAAGATCTACATTGTTAGCAATCCTACAAAAAGAGCACACTGACTTAAAAAGCGCCTGGAAACCCTTGGGACATTTTACTGATCTTCTCCCATCATGATAAAAAGTTTCTATAACAAAATCCCTAGAAAACTTAGTAGGGCAAGCTATCTATCATTACATCTTTCCTCAAGTTAAACAAGAATTGTGCTATAAGACACGTTATAGTTTCAGTTGCATTTGGTAATTCAAAATGAAGCCTACAAATGAGGTATCTCATTAGTTTGAGCAGATGGATCAAAATTAAAGGCTGAATCACCAACTCTTAATTTCCCAGTAGCCAGGAAGAGTTTGAAGTCTTGCAGAGGATGACTGTTGAAAAATCAACATAAAAAGCTTCTCTCCATCTGTCAAAACACATGCCTGTAGAATGCAACTACCTCCTACCAGCCTTAGTCTTAAAAAATGAAAACATACATACATCATTAAAACACATGAACATATACCTTGAGTCAAGCATCACACTGTAATCTATAATATGACAGGGAGACATCAGCATGACTTCCATAAGAGTAAATTATTTGGTTCTTAGAATTCTTTGAAGATGAGCTAACAGAACAGTAGATAAACAGTGTTAATTTATTTAAACAATTTTTCAGACATTCCAAAGATTCCTGTAAAGAATCTTAAACAAGACAACACTGTGAAAGTTTGATGGCGATAGGAAGATGTACATTAACTCACGGAACTGTAGAAGAAGGAAAGTATTTTTCTATGATTCTGGTAGTTCTTTCTTGCGCTTCAGTATGAAACACAAAAGATAGGTTTTTGGCTCTCTGGAGCACTGTTAATGAGATCTGTGTCTGTCACACTTAACTGCCTGAATAGTTATAAAATTCCAACTGTGTCCTGAATTCCATACAGATATACAACTGCTGTGGAAACTTCTTCTACAGTATTAGGGCGGTAAGTGTGACTACAGCGTTCTAGGAAGCATCTTTAGAAATAACCACAGCTATGCTAAACAGTAAACTAACTTTGCACACATACAATGTAAATAAACACAAGTTTCAAGGATAACGCAAGCGAAGAAAAGTAACAGAGCAGGATGGTAACAGGCTATGGTGAATGTGGACACAAGGTAATGGATTTCTAAAAACTAAGACAATCAAAGGAAGGTGATAAATTTAGAATACCAAAGGCAATTCTCAAAACTGTGAAAAGACACTACAGAAAAGCTTCCTAGCCTAATATTAATCATATTCACTCATAATATTAATCTTCCACTATGGAGCAGGCAATTCGATCTAGATATATCTACATGACTTCCCCCCTTTTTTTTCAACATCTGCAGTTCATTTAATGATTAGACAGGTCATTTGTCATAGCATACTCATTAAAAGGAAAAATCCCTAATTTTTAATATGTGGTATGATTCTACATACTATAATTAACTGTGTTATACAATGACCTGATACACTTGATTCTAGATTATCAAAGGCTGTATACCAGTGTTTGCAAATCATTAATTGCAGGATATGAATTTTTGTTTCCTAAGTATCAAGACTTTGTTTTAAATACTCTGAAGAAAAGTCTAGTCTAACTGGTTGGTATTTAGGTGTGCATTTAAGAAATTTCTGCAACGTAGCAGAACAAAGATTTGCAAGCAAAGAAAATGCTTAATATGTATAATCAGTTGAATAGAATTAACTAAAGCATTCTGAAATCAAATAGACATTTGCAGGGGAATCCACACTTCTGATTTGTCTGAAAATACACTCCTTATTTGGTTGTTGGTTTGAAATACAACTTTCTGAAACTGAGATCAGCAGCTGAAACTGTAATATTAAGTAGATTACAGTTCACTTGATCTCTTTCAGCTGTAGCTCATGACTTAAAACACGCATGCCTTCAGCTGTGGTACTAAAACTGTCCTCAAGGAAAAGCAGAAAAACAACTCCTGCTAGAATTAGACAACTTACTGTATTTTAATTTTTTTCAAATAAAATTGTATATGTTTGTAGACACTTTTTCCTCAGTATGAAGAAAAAAGAGGGGAAGAAAGGTGAAACAAATATGCTGGAACAGCATGCAACTTCTGTCTAGGGATCCAAGACATGTTACTTATTTAGACATATTAATTTAAGGAATCTACTACTTGTGGGTTTATCTTGGGTGCATTAAGACAACTGTGTCCAGCAGGTGTAGTGATGTTCTCGTCCCCCTCTACCTAGTTAGACCACACCTGGAATACTGTGTCCAGTTTTGGGCTCCCCCATTTAAGAGTGACAGGGATCTACTGGAAAGAGTCCAACAGAGAGCTACGAGGATGATTAAGTGTGCATCTCCCCTATGAAGAAAGGCTGAAGGAACTGGAGCTGTTTAGTGTTGAGAAGAGAAGACTGAGAGGGGATCTTAAAAATGTCTATAAATATCTGAAGGGTGGGTGTCAAATGGAAGGGGCCAATCTCTTTTCTGTAGTGCCCAGCAACAGGACAAGGAACAATGGGTATAAACTTCAGCATAGAAGGTTCCACCTCAACATGAAGAGGAACTTCTTCACTGGGAGGATGACTGAGCACTGGAACAGGCTGCCTGAAGAGGTCGTGGAGTCTCCTTCTCTAGAGATGTTCAAAACCTGCCTGCATGCGTTCCTGTGTGACATGCCCTAGGTGATCCTGCTTTGGCAGGGAGCTTGGACTCTCTGATCTCTGGAGGTCCCTTCCAACCCCTAACATTCAATGATTCTATGATCTACAGCAAGGGAAAGTACAAGAATCATTAGAAGAAATGAGGGATAAGAAATCAAATGTACCTCATTGTTAGGAATTTGGTAAGTTATGCGCACAATTGACAATGAGGAGAAAATAAACTGAAGTTCCCTTGGTACTGCCAACATACTTGGTTAATAGTCTTCACTCAGGAAAATATCAGCATTTCCATATGTAATCTTCATGAAAGCTTTCAGACTATAACAACAGTAACTGACATGAACAAGAGAAGGTAACGTGAAGAATGGTGTTAGAGCAGGAGGAGCAGGACGACTAAGGAGCTGTTGTTGAAGTGTTCCTCTCCCCCCACACCCTCACCTCCCCCCTAAAGTCACAAACCAACTGTTCATCTTTCAAAGAAAACAACAATCTGAATTTTAAGTAAAAAGGGCAAAACCTGCACTTCTTAGTGTGTCTATGTGGGAAAGTGTTTCCCTTTTTTATAGACAGGTTATTTGGTGAAAAGCCTCTTCAAGGATCATAGTGCACTAGCACAACTACTCTGCTCTGACATTGCTGTATGTGCAAAGTTCTAACAAAATGGAGACATAGTATGGGGGTGATTCAGGAGCACAATAATAACAGAATGATAAACTATTAAGGCAAATGAATTAAGCCCACTAACTTAGCAGAGGGGAACATGAAACTAGAGAATTCACTGTGGGAACCTTTACTGTAAAGCAAAATGAAAGATTACTTCCTTTAAAAAGAAAACAAAACAGCAATCCCAGGATATTTCAGATGACAGATGCTGAGACCTTGTGCACCATGTCTTGAACATGATGCGTAATTCCCAACCCTCATATCTAAGAGAGGACTGCAGAATTTGAAAGATACACTAGAATATGAAAAAGGCTAAGAGTAATAACTAAGTGCTCTAGTTCCATTTTTTAATCATTAAATGTACCTAAGTGTAAGATCTCTAACGTACTGACCTACTTTGCCCTGTGATTTAAAAAAAAAAAAGTGACATAAATATACATTAATTATTTTAAGGGATATGTAAAGTACCAGGAATTCTCGCTTCGGCTAGGAGGTAACATTATTTGGCCTCTTTAGATTTTCTTGTATGCTGTTTTTAAAAACTGTTTTCAAGACTAGAGATGACCTCTATAGCAACATATAACAAAATAATAATAATAATAATAAAAATGTTAATACATTCATCATAATAAATTATGATGCTCAAAACTAATTTCTTTATATGTGTTCTGAATGCAAACCAAAGCAAAAAAAAATACCTGGTGTCCAGCCATTATTTGTTTCAGCACATTTTCATAACATACTTCATCCATATGATTCAGCTGCTGCACCTGAAAAACAAATATCATACTTCATATTAAAACCATTTCTACCTTTATGTGTTTTCTACTATGTATCAAGCCATTTACAGTGATCCAAGAAAGAAAAATGTGATTATGCAATTAAATTTACAATATATTGATTCCGATTCCTAACAATATTGTTTTAGTATTCTTAAATTCACAAATACTACAGGAAAATAAGTAGAAAAAAATATGAGTAAGGGCAGTGGATAGAAAATTAATTACATTACTTTGTTGGGCTTTTTTAATGAACAAAAAGTTGTAACCCAGTTGCGTTGTTTAATTTATCTGTTTCACATTAAGGAATTTTATTTCTATGGGATGTTGCTGTAAAATCTATTTAATACATCATCTCACCTAGCGTTAAATCACAGAATCATTTTCATTAGGAAAGACCTTTAAGATCATTGAGTCCAACCATTAACCTAACACTGTCAATCTCACCACTGAACAATGTCCATAAGCATGTCATCTACAAGCCTTTTAAATACCTCCAGGGATGGTGACTCCACCAGTTCCTTGGGAAACCTGTTCCAGGGCTGTACATAGTAGAAATTTTTCAAAATATCCAACCTAAACCTCCCCTTGAACAACTCCAGGCTAAACGATGCCAGTTCCTTCAGCTGCTCCTCAAAAGACTTGTTCTCTAGTCCCTTCACCAGCTTTGTTGCCCTTATCTGGACACGTTCCAGCAACTCACTGTCTTTCTTGCAGTGAGGGGCCCAAAACTGAACAAAGTGTTCAAGGTGTGGCCTTACCAGTACTGAGTACAGGGGCATAATCACTTCCCTAGTCCTGCTGACCACACTATTTCTAATACAAGCCAGGATGCTGTTGGCCTTGACCACCTGGGCACACTGCTGGCTCAGGTTCAGGTGACATTCTTTCATTTGGTAATATACATATCCAGGAAATTACTGATTGACAGCTTTTTTTTATCATAGAAAACAGAAATTTCGTCACAGTGGAAGTCCCATGTACAGGGTTTTCAATTATGGATAAATAAAAAGTTTCAGGAAAGTTCCAAAATAAAGAGTTCAATTTAAATAAAAAGTATTCTTCAAGCTACTCTAAAGATTATTTATTTTCTACTTTTTTAATGAATTGCAATATAAACAGGATGTATCTACTTGAACACACCTCAGTATTATGGATTCAAAAATGGAAATTTAGTCCATGGAGTTATCTAGGATAGCTGAATGTTGAAAATAACAGCTTTAAAACAGCTTTAGAGAGAAGAAGAGAACACTCATATTTGGTACTGTCTAAGTATAGTAATAAATAGGTGGGCCAGTGTGGACATGTGTGCAAGAGTCAAATAGCCAGTTTAAGTACTCTGAAAATGAGTGGTTAGCATTGTAATTAATTAATTAATTTTTCAAATAATAACAAGTGAAAACCATTAAGAACATCATACATGGGCACTGCATAAATACACATTCAGACATAGATGTATATAAATGTATACAAGTATAACATTAAATGTCTTCTTTGCATTTATACCTAAAGAGGAAAACATAAACATTCATAAAGAAAAATAATTGACATGAAAGAAAAATACCTGACATTAACAGACCTCTGATTGAGGAAGCAAGAATTTAATCTTGATCCCATATGCTATAAGAGTTTCAACATACATAATTTTAAGAGCTTTCCTGGCTAACTTTGCATAATAAACACACTGTGCTCTCCTTGCTTTTGAAAGGTAGCCTAGAGTTTGCATGTGATTCTGCAAATAACTAATCAGGTCCAATTTTTCTGAGAGGATTTTTGGATGAAGGATGTCAGAAAGCTGTGGCAAAGCATCTACCTAAAGTAACTAACAGCTTCTATCTCCTTGCAACTCATCAGTGTGGATACAGACATAGCATTGATCGCACTTGCTGATGTTCTGCAAGAATTGCTTTTGATTCTGGAGGTTCTTACGTTGCTTTCCTCCTCTCATTTAGACCTGAAAGACAATGATATTGGCAACATTTTGGCAGCTTTATTATTAGTATTTTCCTGAATAGAATCCTTTTTCAAAAAGGCATAGTACTTTTTGTTTGTTACAAAGCATATTATCTTGATTGTAAAATGTATTTTACTCTATGAAATCTGTGATGACATTCTTCAGAAAAGCAAAAAGGAAAAAATTCTGCCTGTGGGTTTAACCAATACAGTCTGTCAGGTACTCACATTTCAGAACAACTATTACTTCCTAGTATTTCCTACTGTCTCCTCATGTTTTCTTAGAAAACTTACTGGGATTTTTTAATAATTGCAAATTTTATAGGATTATTGTATTCTGAAGTGAGTATGAAGAAATAGAGTCCTTCCTTTTTTCATACCATACAGTGGAAATAAATGAAATATTCAAATCAAGTATCAGAAAAAGACTTAAGAAAAGCAACAGCAAATAACAGTGAAGGTACTTGAAACAATTAATGAAGGTTAAAATATGCAAATCCCAGTAAGCACCATATGGTAAACTGTTCTTGTGTGTGTAGAGTTGAAACGGCTCCCTACAGTTGTAAAATAAGTTTCTTTCATGCACTACGGATGGAATGAACTACTGAAATAACCTAGGAAGAAAGGCAATGTCCATTTCTACAAAGAAGAAAAAAAATATACTATTATCTATTATGTTATGGAATTAACTTTTGACTGAAAATGTTCTGATTTCTATTAAATTAAATCATAGCAGAATAAGATTTTATAAAAGTTAAGCTATATAAACTTTAATTACCAGCTAGTGAGCTGCATAGGAAATCTTATGAAAAAGTGTTTGTATTCATTCCTTTATTGAACGAAGAATTATAATTTACATGTCAAGTGGCACTGCACTTATGATTTTTAATAAGAATATTACACCTGATCATGGTCTTAGTGCTTCCCAAAAGAGCAAGCACACAAAGAGTAAAGAAGCTTATTTAGGGACTACTTTAATGTGTTTTCTATCAAATGTGCACATATGATAGTTAAAGGCTTAGCACAGTAAGGTCTTCATTGACATCACATATCCAACTAGTATTAATGCATGTCATGTTGTCCTGGTTTGAGTGAAAACAGAACTAAGACTGTTCAGTAATTTTACTTTTCAGCTCAGTTCTTTTAATTAACTGCACTTTCTGAAGTTAGCAGCC
>WTSP01020896.1:0-22423 GCA_025331215.1 Actenoides lindsayi | reverse complement strand
TTGGGGAGGGAGGGGGGTTAACAGAGAGCGTCTGTTATAGGTCTAAGGGGCTGCCCTGACCCTAAACCGTGACACATGTTAATATATATATATATCTCTATATATATCTACAAAACCAGATTTTCATAAATGAATATTTTTCTTATAACTTTCCTCATGCATCTTTGCAGCCAAACAAGCACCACTACTGTTTCTAGCGAAATGGAAAACTAGAATGAGGAAGGCAGAATCATCAGCTGCTACAGTGACTGCAGTTGAGTGTGACAATTTCTCCTTCATCAAGCAAAACTTAGTAGTGAAGTAGAGGCAATGCCAAACCAGATACCATTCTACTCAATTGCAACAAGGCCTATTTACAAGTATTGTAAACTGAAGAAATATGATTCTTAAAGCACCTTTCAATTATGTATATCTTTATACAGAACAACATATGATGCATGAAACACCGGTAGTGTAATAAACTAGTACCCCCAACACTTACATACATGAAGAGTGATCAAAACAAACAGCAACTGTCTCTTTGGCATTCATGATTATTTACCTTATTGGTTGTCTTAATTCCTATAAAGGTTTGCCCAAGTGGTACGGGTCGGAAACGGCCATCAAAGTAGAATAGTCCAATGAAGGGATTGACGTGTAGAAACGTAGCAACATCAAGGTAATTGGGTAATGTAGCTGAAAGGCCCAAAATCCTAATCATACTTTGTGTAGATTCAACCTATTGAAAAACAGAAAACCTGTAAATGATCCTAGTGTTATATGTCAAGAAATAAAGCACAGAGTTTTAAAACTTCCCTTGTAAAACAGTAACGTGAAAGAAGCAGTTAAAATTTTCTACAGAAGGTGAACAATAGGTGCAAGTTAGTGGCTGCGCTGTATTGAAGAAACCAGAGCACACTGCAATTCCATCAAATCTTGCTTATTCATCTTTCTGTTTTATTCTACTTTTGCCCTCCTAAAGGTTAGCAGTCATTAACTGACATGAAGGAACAATAGCAGTAAAACTGGCTTTGGTAAGCAGGCATAGTCCAATTTATAGGCAAAACTAGGACAGATAATTTGGTATAATTTCTTCCTTAGTACCAAATCACACAACAATTCTGAAAAGAAAGAAGAAAGTAATTCATGTCATTCCTAAGTTGCAGCTTTTGCTTAGACCTTTCTACGAGTCTTTACGACAATCTATTCTTGTTCTCTGTAAAACTTTTTTTTTTTTTTTTTAAATTCCCCACATGCTTGCATTACATGCCTTTCCATTCAATAATGGACAGAAATGGTGCTTTACCACCAAATACTCTATTCCCTATAAAAGCCTGCATATTATATGTATTTCCATGTAATTTTCAAAAGGAATGAAACCAGTCAAAAGACTTGAATGAGGAAAGTATGCGAGAATTTTCTCATTTCCTTCTGTAATAATAAAAGCCATGTAGACTGGCTCACAACTTTCTTACTAGCGTAATTATTTAGAAGTAAAGTTCACAGTAATTTTCATCAAAAGACTTTTTAGACACTATAACTGAAGCCATATACAAGGTTCTCGTCTCAAATGTGTAAATGTCTCATGGTGAGTAAGGGTGCTGGTAACTTCTACCTGGCTAAGTCCTATTCAAAACAATATGAGGTTTTACTTAGAATACAGATTTTGAATCACTTAGATGTTTAAGTGAAAGGAAGTGCCATGTAATTGAAATAAATGAATTAAAAGTTTTCAAAAAAGATGATTAAAATGTATATGGAGAACATTCTCAAGGAAGATAAAATACAACATACCACAGACCTGGTGAATAACAAGTTCACCAAAATACCAAACCAAATCCCAAAAATAAAACATCCCCCAAAACTCCACAGACATTAAGCAGACAAAGTAAACCACTGTGTTGCCTGGTAATGGACATGTTCCATGGCAAAAAAATTGGACACTTAAACTGCAGACGCAACCAATTAGAGGACAGAAAACCTGCTGATTGACCCTTATGCACTTAAAAGCAAAAAGCAGCTTTGCAATGGAAAGGCTGTGTACAACAAAAGATATATAAATGCATATTTTGAGATGATGGGAACAAATGAGAGATTTCCTTTTCAGAAGTCTTCCATATGCAGGGAAAAAAAGCAGCAGCATCTTTAAGTGTGTAAAGAAGCATTATAATTTCTTATAGATCTTCTTATAGCTGGATTATGACCTAAGGACAGTAGTCAACCTCAACCACACATTCTGGAGGTGTTTGGTCTGGTTTTGGCTCAGTCTCTTGGAGCACCACCTCCTTCTGCACTGACCTTGGTGTCTGTGCAGGTGTTTTTCACCCTTTTTTCTCACTCCCATCTCTCTCTCAACTGCGGCACAGTGTTTTTACCCCTTCTTAAATATGCTTTTACAGAGGTAACACCAGCCTGGCTGCAGGGCTCAGCTGTGCCTTGTGGTAGGTCAGTTGGAGTTGGCTGGAGCTGGCAGTGTCCACCACAGGGCAGCCCTGGCCTTTCATTGCAGAGGCCTCCCTGCAAGTCCTGCTGCTAGGACCTGGGCACCTGCACCCAGTATGAAATGTTAATTTACTTAATGTTTATACATTTTTACAAAAAAAACCAAAAACCAAACCAAGACCAAACCACACTTGAATCTGTAAGAACAGTAACCACCTGCTGACATATTTATCCTGTACTTTGTTCATAACCACCTGATAATAAGTAGAAGAATCTGAAAGTGTAACTGAGCCCAAATCTGCAAAACATTATTTTGCTAAATACATTAACAACTCCTTTCAAATCTCCTAAGAGCCTGAAAGCACTAGTTTGAAAGGGTGCTCTGTTCCATCTGAAGTTAGAAAAGCATTTCAAGTATTTAGACAATTAACAAGAACTCTGCTTAATAACCACTGAAGTATGAATTTTTACAGCAATTAACTGTAAGCTGCTTGTTCAGTTTTCTTTCAAAATATAAACAATACCTAGAGAACAGCTACAGCTTGCTGAGGCTTGCCACTTTCAAAACCTTTATAAAAAGAAGCCATTTAACTTCAGTGATCTAGCACTAGGTCCTGGAGTTAAGAAGCTGATTGAAAACCCTGAATTACAACTCCATATGAAAACCGCAGCAGAGTTAACACAAGCCAGTGAATAAAATTACTAATATGAATAGCACATTTTAAAACTAAATAATTGTTTTGCATATTTCATACTATACTTTGCAGATATTTGTATATATGTATATAGTTCCTGCATAATTTTTTCAATGTCTAAATCTAAAATTTACAAATTATTTGGACAACTAGTTTTCTATTTATATCAAGCCACAAAAGGCCACGTCAGAGTGCTATAAGAAATCAGACAAGCTCCATTTTGTTCATCTTCACAATTAAATAATGACTAGTAAGATGCTAAGTAATTCCATCAATTTCTTTAACTGCTCTCAAGGCTACCCAAATAAAAAGATTTTTTTTACCATCTACATTTTTATCCACTTAGCAAGGGAAAATATCAATAATGAATATATATTAAAAAATAAACAAGAAGCAAAGAGGGGTACATTTAACCTAAAAGACAAAATGTATAATAACAATTCTCCCAAATATTTTATGCTCACATCAAATTCAAACTGTAAACTAAAGCCCTTTGTGTCTACACATCAGCACATACATATACAGAATGAGTGTTATGTATTTTTTTAATTACACACAGCAGGAAGCATACAGCACTGACTAAACCAATGCTAAGTTTTAAAATTAGAGAAGTAAAATTACCTGAATATTCAACCATAACACATCATTTATTTTTGCATTTTCTCTTTGATTATAATTCAGTTTCAATTATTTACCTATTATTCATCTATCCAAGCACTACAGAGCTTTATTTTTCATAATGGCTTTTAGAATTCTAATACACTATTTTAGAACAGAGTTATCTGCTCACATTTTTCAACTGCTTTTCTGACTTTCCCCTGAAGAGCAAGCTCTGATGCTTCTGAAGAAAATTAAATCTTAAAAAGTGTGCAGATGTCTTCTGTAAATACAGTCCATACTAACATGAATATTTTTTATGTGCTAGATCACTTATTATTTGGTCCTAGAAGTCACAATTAGATATTATGCCTTCATATGCAAGCCACTATGAAGACATGGTCTTTTCCTGAAATTGCAGTAAAAATTAGTGAAAGGGCGTTCTGGATGACATAGTTTTCTGTTTACATTCCTTATCACTGGCTGGTGGTATGCGGTTAAGTGCATTTTCTTCACTACTGGCATACAATCTCAAATATTTTAATCTTCGTGTGTGTTTAATTTTCTCAGAAAAAATAAAAGCACCATTTGGAACGTGCAAGGCTTTCTTTGCAAAACTGAACTGTCACAGTATTTGCACATCGTGTTCTTTGAAAGCTTTACGATACTGTACTGATTTGATGTTACCCTGGAAGTAAGAAATAAAATTGCCATAATTATATATAATTGACATATCCAATTAGTATATCTAATTCAGAAATATTCACGATGGCATGCAGAGAATTGACAGCATGTTCAACACGCATGTTCACAGAATGCAATTATCACACCATGAAATTCCACATGTACAGAAGAAATAAACAGAAGACAGCTATCCAGTACTGATTTCTACACTCAAGCACCCTCTGTGTTTACACTGTAAATGAAAAAGGATCAGGTAGGGGAAGTGCCACTCTGGACTGTCAATTCACCACAGCAGGATCATTTTCTTCCTAATATGTCTTAAGATTTGCATATCATCTCATTACATTACAGCCGCCACTTGAGAGCATACGGAGTATGCATAGAGATACTCTTTTATCTGACTTCTAAAGTTCTTCCTGAACTTTGTGATCTTGGCAGTCTTCCCATTTCCATGTATTAAAATATCACATTCACAGAATGAATTACAATCAAGCTGGAAAGTATATCCCTGATTGTTCATCTTGAGCACAAAAAGAAGTGAAGCTGACAAGTTTACATATTCTAATCTTTGAAGAATCGTCCACTGGTTAGAAATTACATTGATATTCAGATTACCCAGGACTACTTCAACACACCCTGTACAGTTAGTCTGTATGCCCTTCAAATGTACGCTAAAGGCAAGATACACAGAAAATTAGGCACAAGCATTTCTTAGTTTTTAGTCAAGGTGTGCAAGATGAATTCTTAGGTTCCTCAGTTCCCTGCTCAACCGTGGTAAGGACGAATTACTGCATATGGTGATTCACATTAGTTAGTA
This sequence comes from Actenoides lindsayi, assembly GCA_025331215.1. Taxonomy (NCBI): domain Eukaryota; kingdom Metazoa; phylum Chordata; class Aves; order Coraciiformes; family Alcedinidae; genus Actenoides; species Actenoides lindsayi. The sequence goes on along the minus strand of WTSP01020896.1, from coordinate 17,209 downwards.
GATACTACCCTACCCACAGAGTGGCTCTAAGTCTCAGCCTCTCACAAGATCGGAGTTATTCCCATTATCCAAAAAAATGAAGAATAAGAAGAAATGGAGAAAAAGAAAGGGGCGGGGGGGTGTGAGGGTGTGGAAGGAGGAATTCTTAGAACATTTAAGAGAAAAGAAAGAATTAAAGATGTTTCAAAATGACTAAGAGGAAAGTTTGTTAGAATGTATCACCAGTGTTTACTTGTTTGATATCTTGTTTACCATCTAATGAATTAGGAAGTTGTCAATCAACCTATACAGGTGGTAATTTCCTAGTTTTAGAAACAAAAATGGAAAAAACAGTCTTATTGCAAAATCAAAAGTACATAGTAAAAATGCAATTACTAAGACTGTTTTGAAGATTCTACATAGGACGTTATCTACAACTCAAACACTCTGCACAGAATGCATTTGTTACTAGGCAACCATCTAGTTAAGTAATTTTATAAATGAGTTTTACTCTGCTTCCAATGAACCCTGAAAATACTGTGATCTCAGTCCTCCATTTAGAACATATTTAAAAATCTGGAGGTACTGAAAAAGTGTAACCATGCAGAAAACACTATTAGAAGCCATATTATTTTCCCTCAGCTAAATATTAAGTATGCAATACTTTGCCTTAAGAAATGACATTTTGAATATGCCTATTAAGAGATTACTATGCCCTGCACAGTGCCATGTCAGTTTTTCTTGAATGACAGAACGCCTTTTCATAATATGCTTACTGTTTTGTTCCCCAGAAACAAAAAAAACCAAACCCATGAACCTTTCTACAAATCAGTTTAACCGCTTTACCATATTATGAAAGAACATAAAACATATGGCAATCACTACCACCTTCTAAACTCCATGCATATATCATGAAAATGGAAAAATGTTCACATATCAATAATAAAAAATGACATGTATAATGACTTCCTGACAAAATCACCTTGCGAAGTAATAAGAAAGATTTTGAAGATTAATTCAAATATCTGATGTATACCATTTTCCAAACAAATGGAGATTAGTTTTTGTTTTAAAAAAGTCATTTTTACACAACTACAAGGTTGCCAGAAAAGGTAACAAGACAGATCTAGACTCATGTAAGACATTAGACATACAGCTTCACAACATACTGTTTAAAAATAACATCACAAAATAGGAGAAAACATGCTGATCATAACCTGATGAACTGATAGACTTTAAAGAGAATTTATAATTGAAAAACAGCAATTAAAAAGGGATGCGCCTCTAATTACTTTATAAGCCCGACTCTATTCAATAATTTTATCCATGGTATGCAGTAAATAAAAATAACTGGTGACAAGAAGAGCAGGTGATTGGCAGAATTAATAAAACTAATGTTTGTGTTGGCTATACAGATAAATCTAGGTTGCTGGTCCCATTCAAACTAAATTTCTTTTAATTTAGCTCATTCTAAAACAGGCCATAGGTGCAAAACTAGACAATATTCTCAGGAAACATTCTTATAGCAACAAGAGAATCCTGCAGCAACTATAGAGAGGTTTGTCTGAGGACTTAATGAACAAGCATCTGAATGCAAGCTCCAAAGATGGTATGTCAACAAATTAAGTATATGCAATTCTTTGAGGTATAAAAAGGATAGAACTGAGTAATAGGAGGAAAATGCTCTACCTCTGTATATGCAATAACCAAAACTAACACAAAAAGTTCTATACTCAGTTTTGTAGAAGTTTTAAAAATATAATCATAAATACAAGAAAGTTCAGCAAAAACAGCGCCACAACACGATACTTGGAAGCCAAAAACAATATTGTAGAATGTTTCAGTAAGCTTGTTTGGTTTATCTTGTAATAGAAGATGCTGAGAAACTTGATTAACCTATATAAGGCACATCTAAGAGACAAAAGACTAGTAGCAGTCACTCAAGATGAGAAACGAAGAACCAAATGAAATGCCAATGCCTTTCTAGTCCCATAAGACACATAGGAACTACAGTGAACTACAAAGTATGTAGATCTAATCTGCTGGGTTCAGATCATTAGCTATTCTAACACAAAAACACAATGCAATTGAAACTTCCATGTGAAGAATGAGACTGCGACAAGAACAATATTTGTGTGTCTAAGATGGGAGCTTTGGTTGTGCAAAATCTGAGAAATCATTCACTATGGACTTTCTTTCATTTGAATTGCATTCACACTGTTGAGAGAAGGTATCAAAACTCACATATCACTCAAGGGTAATCTTCAGTGTGCTTTTTGTGAAAAAATACTTTTAAGTATCAAACAAGTCATCAAAATCTCTGAGTAATTATGACAAAATAACAGTGTTCTTTAAAAGCAGTATTTTTTTTTTCTTTCAAGCTAATAAGCTTAGTAGATATTACAGAAGTGTGGAAAGTTTGATTAAAAACTTTAAGCATTTCAGTTTTACATTTACATTATGCTCTAGACTAAAACTTTAAACATCAAAGCTATAAATTGGATTCAAAGAAGCTGTTTGATGTTATACCTACAGTATATAAGAGAGCTCAAAGCAATTTTCCAAGCAAAATGTTTAGCAAAGTCAATTTAAATCACTTGCAAAAACACTCTCTAAAATTTGAAAAGTGCAAACATGCACAAATATGCTGTTCACTCTTCTATAAGTAAAACTGTCAGCAATTCCAATATATATGGTCCTTCCAAGTTTAAAAGAAATCTGATTCTAAAAAATGCCATAAGTTAAAACGAACATGTTAGAGTCTTATAGTAAGTGGTGTGACTCAGTGTTCATCTGGGGGAAAAGTATAACAATAATTCAAGTATTTTGACATACAAATTAGGACACACCTGATAATGCATCAAGATATTCCTGTTTTGAGAAAGTTATTTGCATAGCTGTGTTTGTACAGCATATGAATATAGATATCAAAACATTTTTTTCTGGCACAGTTGTAGGCCTAAGTAGATAGTTAAACACTAATGCTTAAAAAGACCAAAACCCCCCTCAAAACGACAACAACAAAACAACAAACCCCAAAGGAAAAACAAAGTAAAAATTGAGTGTTCTTCTGTTATCCACCACCTAAGCAAAACAACCCTGATACGCTCCAGCAAAACAAGAGTAAAGTTTTTTTCTATAAGACAGGATAACAAGACCCACAAAATGTAAAAGGCACTACATTATACATTCTGACCTGCACAAGAATTGTAATATTGTCTTATAAGATAGTCTCCTATACAAGCTAGGGAAGTACGATCTAGATGAAACTACACATACACAGCATTACTAGAGTAGCTATTAGTTATTTAACGAAAAGATTGAAGTTGTATTGAAAAGGCTGAAGTTATAATCAAAGGAATTTATCATAGTTCTGGCCTAGAAGTGATACAAGAAATTACAGTTGCAGGTCAAACAATGCAACTACCTCCACACATGGTTCCCACAGTAGACAAAAGGGACAGTACTGGGAAAATGTCAATGATCTTTGCTAGTATAGCTCCTAGTTACATTGAGCCATTGGTAGTGAGGCTCTTGCACAGCCCCCAGTCTGACCTAGTGACTATTAATCTGCAATCGATTTTTCTTTGAATTACTTGTCTAATCAATTTCTGAATCTCTCCACTACAAATGAGGAAAAACTTGTCAATATTTCTGGTGTCTTAAACCAGTATAGAAATCAGGTAATTGATTTCAGCAATCACTGCAGTGCTATAATTGACATAGGGATATCTTAGATAGATGTTGTCAGGGTTTGTGTTTTTGTTTTTTGTTTTTTTTTTTCCTGTTTTGTTTTTTAAAAACTGAACAATTATTCTTAGGTCCTCTGTGCATGAATATTGAATGCTTATGATGTTTCTATAGATATCAATGAAAAATACATTCTAGATAGTATGGAGAGGAGCTTAATGTATTATACAAAATCATAAAAGTCCAGGGGATGGGCTGAATATCCTGGGTTTAGTTCCTGCTCCAGGAACATTTATAAATTTGTATCAAAATGCATAAAACACAACTATAAGCGAGGATCAGAATCAAAGAAATGTAAAAATATCATTATAACATTATTAGATGTGATATTTTCACACTGTAACAGTATTTTCACTGAACTCCCGTGAAAGACTTTTGAAAGCAGAAAATTTATGATATCTTTTTTAGTCACCAAATAAAAGTTCCAGCAATTTCATAATTAGTTATGGATGTATACTGCAAACTTCATAGAGCTATGCTTGCAGGCTCAGATGCTGCAGTATAACAGTTCAGTGCATTTTTTAAAACTAACCCTCTTATTATTTGTTTCCATATTAAAAAGGTATAACTGCTGTACAACGCATCTCCTGTTTCTTTGTCCCCAAACTCTCTGGGGGACTTGCAATTCAAAATATTTTTCTCTGGAATTGTCTTCTACTGCATAATTCTAAGTATTTCTAAAATTTTTGGTTTGTGTTTGTGTGGGTTTTTTTAGTGTGTTTTCTACTGCAAATTTTCCCCTCTCTTCAGCTACCTTACTGTAAACATTCATAGTGGTTTCCATTACTGTCTTTCTTATCAAATTAGAATAAATAAGGTCTTCAGAAAGGTGGTGAGATAGTTACTTTCAAGACTTGGATTTTGTTTTTCTTCACAACTGTTTCACTTAAGGAAGGGTTACAAATGAGTAGCTTCAATTCCAGATAAATTAAACTTCAACTTGGTAGGTAAAACAAACCTTGAAATCCTAGATGATTAAAGCACCCTAGAGAGCTATTCTTCAAATGAGTGTTGAAGCAAGATACTGCTATACAACAATAAATGCAACTAAGGGTAGGATTCAGTACTCAAGACATAATTGCTTCAGATTTTATATTCCTTAAGTTACCTGCACAGACCTGACAGAGACAAAAGGAGAGGATCTATGGGAGATTTGTGTCCAAATGAAGCAGAAACAGGATGCCAAGCTGAATAATGTAAGGCAAATAAAATGACTCTAGACATCTTTTACTTAAGGCTGAAAGACCTGAGGCTGTTTAGCCTGGAGAGGGGATCTTACCCATGCTTATAAATATCTAAAGAGCAGGTTTCAAGAGGATGGTGCCACTCTTTTCATTGGTGCTCACTGACAGGACAAGGTACAATGGGCACAGATTGGAACACAGGAAGTTCCACCTCAGCATAAGGAAAAACTTCTTTACCATGAGGGTGATGGAGCACTGGATCAGGCTGTCCAAAGAGGTTGTGGAGTCTCCTTCTCTGAAGACTTTCAAAACCTGCCTGGACATGTTCCTATGCAACCTGCCCTAGGCAAACCCCCTTTGGCAGGGAGTTTGACTAGATGATCTGCAGGGGTCCCTTCCAACCCCTACCGTTCTGTGGTCTATTTCAGACAGCTGAAGCCTACCTTACAAGGCTCACAAAACTTCACATTATAAAATGAATGAGTCTTGCAATCTGCCACAAAGACAACGATCATCATGGTCATTGCTAGAAGTGGAGATGCTTTACTTTAAAAGCACCTAAGGAAAACAAGGTTATCAAAACCATTTAAGAAAGAAAATATAATATCAAGCAGGTTAAGGTTTAGTGCCCTTGAGGGCTTTACAAATCCCTACTCTCCATCAAAAAAATATTTTCAAGTTTATCTTCTTCTAAGGAATTATTGTTTATATTGCTCTTTATACAGAAACTTTATACTTTCTGTACTGGGTTATGGCAGACATCCGTTTTATCCTGTTCTTAGAGGAGCTCGAATCAGATGATTCAGAGAACCTTAACAAGGTTAGTGTAGCCTGACAAACAAAAAAGCATCTCTAAAGCTAAAAGGTTTTAAACTTTTAACATGCTACAAATAGAGCAATAGCAATACCAATTGTGTTTATTTTTAATTTATTACACATCATTTGTATTGACATACTTTTGTTCTGCATGACAAAAGAAAAATAAGAATAGCACTAGATTTTCTCCTTACCATTACTTATTTATCCTAATTCCATCCTTTTTATTAATCCCTAAATTACACATTTTAGTTTTCTTGTAAAGGCACATCTCATCACTGAGACCAATCTTATTTATTGCTAACTCTGAATCCTTTTCTTTTGTACAAGATTTAAGAAAAAACCCCTATAAGTTCATCCTTTTCTTCTTTTGCCACTTCAAATCTTGGTATTTAGAAAGTAGCACTAACACATGGCAAAATAAAACAGGACCAATTATGCAAAAGTAAAAATAATGTGGTGTTTTTCTAGCAGTGCTGAAAGTTTTACCTAGATTTAAGACACTATTTTTAATTGAAAAAAGAAAACAAATTCTCCTGGGAAAACTGCTAATTAAAAATCTGCATTTCTGGTAAGAAAATATTTACAACTTTGCTTATATTGAAATATTAACCTGATTATTTGTTTAAAAATGTTTAATTTTGCTGTTAATATTAATTTACTTGCTGTAAAAGTAAGTGAATCTTAAGTAAAGAAATAGCTCTGTAATAAAATTATGCAACCTAGGAACCTGATAGTTGATATAATACAGAAAAGAAGGTAGAAGACAAAAATTTTTCTTTGTCTTAGTACAGAATAGCTGTAAAATAAGTTGTAAGTTGCCTAAGCATTTTGATTTAATTGTCTAAGCATTTCTCCTTTTACAGTGAAATCTATTTTATTCCAAAATAAAGATTGAAGATGATTTCTGCTCTTACCTGACGTAAAGTACGCGCTACTATACTTTCAAGTACTGGTCCTCTGTCTTCATGCAACAGATGAACTTCATCGAGAATCAAGAGTTTTACCAGCTGAGAGAGGGCAACATCACCAACACTTTTTCTTGTCACTACATCCCATTTCTCTGGAGTAGTCACAAGCATCTAGTATAGCAGAAAAAAGAAATAATAAGCATTTACAAACAAAAATCCAGATTCAAATTTATAAAAAAGAAATATGTTACAGAATAGTAAACGCAATATAGAACTTAAAGCTATCTTAAGTCTCACCTACTTCATATATGAGGCAGACAGTTTGCTGCATCTACATCTGCTGGACAGCTATTAGCAGGATTCAGTATAGAAAACCATATGGAAATAACTAACAACTTCATTAAGTCATTTACTTTGTGTCCCACTAAAAATTTCCTATGATAGAATATTTCCAGCCTTCAGCAAACACCTAAGAGTCGCCCTCATACTTAAGTTTGAGCTGATAGCTTCCAGTTCCCTATGAAACACTTTTTTCCCTAAGGCATACTTTTGAGTTGTACATTTTGATATCTTGATTCTTATGTTGGCAAAACAGATTAAAAAACTTCTATCTCTCCTGGAAAAGTTAACTTCCAAACTGTATTGTTTCATGCAGATAAGTCTCTATTAGGGTGCCATTTCTTGCATGCTCTTGAAATGGCTACTCTTTCTGCATAAATCCCTAAGAAGCAGACTATCGAACAGAAAACACTGAGGTACATTCAACCCCCAATTGCCAAACAATTGTAGTATCCTCCATTCCCCACAAGGACAACGTATTCAGCAGTCACTTCATGTGACCTTAACACAGGAACTCAAGAAAGTAGCATTTTAAATTTTAAACCTAGGCATACCATGGTCACTCTAAAGAAAGCATCTCACTCCTCTCCACAAAAATTCTCAGCAACTGTTTCAAATAGAAATGCAGATTTCTCATATACTATTCAAGAAAAATAATTTCCTATTTAAGGAGAACTGAAATTCAGTAGTAACTTGCCTGTAAGTTATGACTGTGATTTAAGGGCAATTATTTATTTCCTATTCATAACAAATCTAACGAATCACTATCAAACCTTGAGGTTTCTGGGACAGGAACAAAGCTGATCTTACAATCTCATTTCACCAAAAAACCAACCAACCAACCAACCAACAAAAACACCACAAAAAAAATCCCCAAAACCTTAGAACTATTTTTAAAAAGGTTACTCTGTAATATCACAGTTGAAAATAACTCAGAAAATAAAAAGGAAAATTCAGATTCTGTTGTTTCAAAGGCCCCAACATAATAGTTTCAAAACTGGGCAAATCTTGTTCAGGTGATATTTAGAGTGAAATGAATGTTTTAATGAGTAAAAAAAGACAGGGATTGTTTGATTATCTTGACTGAAATGAAATTTTTAAAAAATCATTGAAAGATATTAAGAATTGGCAAAATAGGTACACTTTTAACAGATTTGATAAATAAATGTGATACTAAAAGAGAACACCATCCAGTGATCATGAAACTGTAAGTGGTTTGCGTTTATGAATACATTTATCAACTTGTGAACAGGACACATATTTTCTAAAATTCTACTGACATTCACTAAATTCCAGTCGACAACCTTATTCTAATAAAAGCAACACACAGAACAGGCTGCCCAGAAGGGTTGTGGAGTCTCCTCCTTTATAGAGACATCTAAAACCCGCCTGGACGCATTCCTATGTGACCTGCTCCAGGAAGTCCTGCATTGGCAAGGGGTTTGGACTAGACGATCTTTCGAGGTCCCTTCCAACCCTTAACATTCTGTGATAGATATAACAAATGTTAGATAGATGACCAAACTAGGTTCATGATAGAGCTTTTAAAACAGGAATTCTAAATTGCAAAACATCCTACTTCTATCAGTATAAATTTCCTTGACAAAGTATTTTTAACTAAATTGCCAACTCCTCCCCCCCAAAACACATGGATTAGTTTCTTCTGACAGATTTTGATTCCAAGGTTATTTTAATACAAATTTTACTGTCAAGGCCTTTGACTCATAAAGCAATATTACATCCATGTTTTTATCATCTATAAATATTTTTCTGTAATTCTAATTTAGAAAAAAAAAGAGCAAAGAGTAATAAATTAATTTTAATAGACAGTATTTTATGAACCCATGCTGCACCTCACAAATAAGTCTACAGTCAGACAGGAAAACATGCATCTGATCCCTATCACTTCTTTCATAATAAACATGTTTTATGATTGGGCCATCTCCTAATTTTAGATATTCAGAAATAAAAGACTAAGATGACACACTGCTCAACCTTATAGATGGTAATGCTTCTACAGCAAATATAATACTAGTAAGTACCTACAAAAGCTTAAACACACAACAATTGTTTTCAACTGGTCAGCTTTTGCTATATTCTAAGCACCCACAGTAGAATACTAAACCCCCCCTAAATTAAAAGAGTTGACCAGATACTATCAGTATCCGATCTCAAATTTGACCAGATAAAGTAAAAACAACAGAATATGTGTTTCTATGATGTTTTCTCCTCAAACAACAGCTTTTTACTTGTGAGAACACAATGTGCAAATAAGAAAACCAAGGATTGTTGCACTAGATCCCTGGCTGACAAAAAAACCCACCAAACATGAAGACAGCTTAAGTGGCCTTCAAATGTGGTATTTTGAGGTATATAAATGGTATACAGTAATGTTTATGCCAAAACCAATTTCTTATCACATAAATTACATAATGGAAGGGGTAAAATAACTGGGTAATAATCAATAATGCTTCAAGGCCCTGGATAAGAAATGCAGGTTAAAAGAACTAGCACTGGCTTATAAAAGCTGTATGAAAATTTCTAGTCCAAATTTGAGCAAAAAGCATTTCTCCCCATTAGAACATTCAATTACCTCAAGTACTATCAGCATATTAACAGCTTTTAGAAAGCAACTGATTTGCTGCCTTAACATTTTTGAAATCCAGCTTGACAGACTTCATAGTTACAGAATCAAAGAATGGTTGAGGTTGGAAGGAACCTCAGGAGGTCACTTTGCCCACCACCCCTATTCATGCAGGGCCACATAGAGCTCGTTGCCCAGGAACATATTGACATGGGTTTTGAATATCTCCAAGGATGAAGATTCCACAACCTCCCTGGGCAACCTGTGCCAGGACTCAGTCAACTCCAGCTTATCAAGGTCCCTCTGGATGGCAGCACAATTCTCTGGTGTATCAGCCATTCCTCACAGTTTGGTGTTACCAGCAAACTGGCTGAGGGTACATTCTGCCCCATTATCTAGATCATTAATTAAGATGTTGAACAACAGTGGACCCAGTAATAACCCTCCAAGTGCACTGCTAGTCACTGGCCCCCAACTAGACTTTGTGCAACTGATCACCACCCTCTGGGCCTGGACATTCAGCCAGTTTTCAATCCACCTCATTGCTCAGCCAGCCTGTACATCAACAGATCATTTATGAGGATCTTATGGGAGACAGTGTCAAAGGCCTGACTGTATCTAGGTAGATAATATTCACCGTTCTCCCCTCATCTACCTGGCCTGTCATTTCATCATAGAAATTTATGAAGCTGCTCAAGCACAACTTCCCCTTGGTGAAGTCAAGCCGACTACTCATGATATGATTTTCTTCTCTTTTATGTGCCTGGAAATTGTTTCCAGGATGAGCTGCTCCATCACCTTTCCAGGTGAGGGTGACTGGCCTGGCATTCCCTGGGTGCTACTCCTTGCTCTTGTTGAAGACAGGAGTGGTGTTTGCTTTTCTCTCATCTTTGGTCACTTCTCCTAGTTACTATGATCGATCAAAGGTTATCAAGAGTCACATTGCAATGACATCAGTCAGCTCCCTCAGCACTTGTGGATGCATCCCCTCAGAGCCCATGGATATATGTGTGCTCAGTTTGCTTAAGTATTGCTTGATCTGAGTCTCTTCCACCAAGGTACACTTTACTTGCTCCAGACTTACTCCTTGTTAGTGGGATCTGGGATTCCTGAAGGCTGGTCTTGATAGTAAAGACTGAGGCAAAGGGCACATTCCATAACTCAGCTTTTTCCATGTCCTGTGTAACCAGGTTCCCTGTCTCATTCAGAAATCGGCTCACATTTTCCTTGGTCCTCTTTTTGTGGCCTATCTTGTTGTCTTTGACATCCCTGACCAGATTCAATTCCACCTGGACTTCAGCTTTCCTTGATGCTCAGATAATGTCCTTGTATTCCACCCATATTACATGTCCTTGCTTTTACCCTTTGCATACTTCTTTTTTTGTGTTATGAATTTCACAGGGAGCAACTTGCTCATCCATGCAGGCCTCCTGGCACTTTTGCCTGACTTCCTGTTCTTTGGGATGGATGGTTCTTGAGCTTGGAAGAGATGATCCTTGAATATTAACCAGCTTTCTTGGGCCTCTCTTCCCTCCAGGGCCTTATCCCATAGGACTTTTCCAAGGAGATCTCTGGGGAGGCCAAAGTCTCTTAAGTATCACATTGTGAGCTTACTTTTTGTCCTGTTCCTCTGCCTCAGTATTGTGAACTCCACCATCTCATGGGCACTATAGTCAAGTATGCATTTGATTTTCACATCCCCAACAATCCTCTCCTCTACAGAGAGCACTTCTCCTCATTGGCTTCTCTATCACCTAAAGGAGGAATTTCTCAACAATGCACTCCAGGAACCTCCTGGATTGTTCACATCTCGCTGTTTCTTTCATAATATCAGGGGGAAAAAAGTGGATTTTACAAAACACATGCATTTAGGAATACTTTTTTCTTCATTTGATCTCCACAAGATATATCCTGATGATATGCATTTATTTTCCTCAGAGAAATATTTTTCCCTGCAGTTCCTCACAATATTGTTGCAGTCCAATTATTTTACCATCAGAATATATCAGCCTTTACTAATTATCAAGAATTACTCCTGAAGAGACTTTGTGATACTACAGAAAAAGATATTCCAGTCCTGCAATATTTAGAACTTAACACATGAAAGACTGAGTCACTAATATTACTGAGAGAGTGGTGGTGTGGCGGGGGTATTTATGTGTTTTGTTAAGATATTACTGGGTGCATTTTCTTAGAAAATACAGATTATTCAAATGCTTGTACAAAACAGTAGGTGTAAAATTGTATGACCATAATTTATAAACTTAACTGTAACACTTCTACAGATGCAACTGTTATCACTTTAAAATGAGCCATGTCAACCATAAAAAATTAGCAGCTGTACTTCCACAGAACATTAATTAGCAAACAGTGAGGAAATATATTTAGCAATGCATATTAAGACTTTAAGGTGTGAAATACTACAAATGCAAGCTACTTAACTAATTTGCTAAATCTAAATTGGCAATGTTCAGATCACAGTTTTTGGTTTTTTTTTAATGTCAGTCATGTTAGCAGGATATATATTTAAAATGGTATCATTAATTCTGTTTATGACTGATGACTAAATATTCATTATAATGGTCTTTGACTTTGATCTTATTTAAAACAGCAATGTTACTCAAAGTAATGACTTGAATTGAAAGCTATACTTGATATACTGTCTCATGTAGCAAGATCTCCAGAGAATGTCTTGCCAGAAAGTGATTGGTTTTTATATTTATTTTGCAGACAGAAATTACAGTTGAGAAAAATATTCCTCAAAAAAAACCCCAAATAAATCAGCTTTGTAGTCTCAAACCATAAATTGAATTCAGATATGTAATGTGTTAATTAAAACATCAGTTAAAAGAAAATGCTGAGTATCAGCAAATGTTAACAAAGCTACAGATTATTTTTTCAATTAAAATAATAAACAAAGCAGCATTATGATATATCTTATAATTAGTTTTAAATGCAGTAGTGGTATTTCTTTATATGATTAATTTTCAGATAATGTCTTTTATCTAAAGTTATAAACTCAAAACTCAGATTCAGCAAAAGGATACTGCTTTCTCTTGGGGGAAAAGGGAAGGACACAGTAACAAAGTCTTGAAACATCTTTTTAAAAGTTGGGGTTTGGGGTTTTTTTGTTTTGTTTTTTTCCCCCACTATGACTTCAGTTACCAGCATGCTGAAAAGTGTATTCATTTATATTGCTATTTCACTACTTCACCTCTTTCAGCATAGAAATAGCTAGAAAATAAAATGTCACATTTGCTTAATGAACTGCAAGTCATGCAAGACATTTCAATCTGGTTTTTGTATTAGGGTACGGCTGAATAGAAATGGGTTAACTGTCAATATTTTTACTGTCAACTTAAATTTCTCTTCATACATACAATTCTCATTCTCCAATGCTTTTTGAATTATCATTAGTAACTATTCCACATCAACTTTTTCTATTAGGGAAAACATGGGCTTATCACAAAGTCTACTTAAAATTTCACTTTGATACCAAAAAAAGATAACAGTTTTTGGTTGTTTTTTTTATTTGTTTGGTTTTGGTTTTTTTAAATAAGACCCTTCAACTCAACATTATTTCATGTAGCTTTGGGGTTATTTAACATATCCCTACATTATATAATGGCCAAACTCAAACAAAAAAGTCTAATTACGTGATAGTCTCAACATCAGTTGACAAAATTACGTGTGACTGTGAAAATGCGCTTTTCTACAACTGCATGATTTACTAAGTACTTTGGTCAGCTTCTCTTCAGTCCCCTTAGGAACCAGACTTCAGGGTAAGATTTTCAACATAGTTTCAGATGATCAACATGTTGAAAAATGCTGGGCTTTGTTGCTGTTTGGGATTTTTCTTAGTCTGAAAAGGCTTATGGTCTCACTGAAATTACATGATCTTCCATTAATTTCTTGGAGTACAACATTAATTTGTAGCAATTGGCACTTTCTGCAGGTTTACCTTTTCAATAGCTTACTTGCAACCCTTTGATTAATTTTTTTTTTTTTTTGTTTCAAGTTCTCCCAAACACATTTCACACATGACCAGTATCTGATTTTTACTTTAAGAATTTGTGCACACACACTAAGGCTAGTAAAACTACAGTAAGCCCTTCAAATTCACACTCCCACAGGTCTAATCCTCATATGAAAATATTTCAGAGCAAACTAAATAAAATACTTAGTTATAACATCCCATACTACAAAATTCCCTGCTTTTAAGTTCTACAAGACCATTTTTTGAGAATAGTTTTCTTCTCTTCAGCCACTTCAGCCTCCACGTACATCTGCCACTTATCTGGCCTTTTGTACCTTTCATACATGCAACAATAAATTAAAACTCAAAAAACCCCAACCCCATAGATAATTTCCTAATTACTAGGATTTCCAGAAAACAATTAGAAAGATCTATGTAATTCTTCCTATCTGTCAGATATTGACAAACCATACTGTATAAGAACAGGGAAACTTGGATCTCAGGTTAAACATCAGCTAAGAAGACAGGAGAAAGGGACTGGTGTTCCATTTTTGTTTTATGACAATATACTATTCCATTTATAATAAGAGAGAGTACAGTTGGTTGTGAATCATCAGGTTAGTAAATTAAAATTATCCCTGACCCATTATGTTAAAAGCAGATTCTCAAAATAATCTACCTTACATATGTTCAAACCTTTCTGGTAGGTAAGGTATCATTAGTAAAGTAGGCATGCATAGCAAATTTTAAACATGTTCTCATTTTAGGTTTTTGCTTTATCAGACCTAAATTTTGGGACAGACAATTGGTTTATATAAGTTTGCACACTGTGACTTAGTAAACACCCTACAAACCAAATCACACATTTGGCAATTTTTCCAAGTTTTTATTCCTGATGCTCATGATAAACAGAATCCAACTGCTATTTAAATACAAGACTTTTGAATGAATTGATGAAATAATTACAAAGGAAAGACAGTAAAATTTCTTACAGAAGAGATCTTATGGACATTCCTGAGACTAAAAATGCAACGTTTCCAAGAAACAGCAGGAACAGAAGATTGAAAACTAATCTGCTCTAATCAGCTCCATTCAGAAAGCATATTTTGCTGCCAGTGAGCTGTTCAATAAAATAAATTTTCCAAAAATGAATATTGGTAAAAGCTTATGTTGAACTACAAAATTGATATTAACCATTAGATTTTAAGTCCAAATAAAAAAATGTCAATCTTTCAGGCACTATAATTATCCAGAAAAACAATCCCAGAGGACTAACCTGAATTGAACTGATGAATTTAAAAGCTCTGAGTAGATAAGTAACATAGATGGCAAAAGGTATGCAAAATTATGAAGAACCAAAACTCAGGATGCACAAAACAAAATCTTTTGAGAAAAACTCTTAGAATGGCACAAATGGAACAGTTGCTTCACCTCCCAAACACTTCACTCATTTTCAGCTTAGCATTCATTTCCATGTTTTAATTTTCTTGTGACCGTGTTCATAAATGAGTTACGAGTGTAACTCTTTATGTAAAGTGTTTCCCAGAATCATGGTAACTTAAAAGATAGTAACTTTTTTTTTTTTTTTTTTCATTTTAATAGGCTATGCAAACGTTAGGCCAAGAACTGTTAGAGATGGCAAGCTAGTGTGCCACTGCATGTAGAAGTTTTCATAGAAAGTAGGGAAAACATCTTTTTAGGGAATTTTTCAGAGAAGCAGCGAATACCTGTCATCAGGAATTACAACCAATATCAACAATGGTCAATTTTAATATTTAGCCGTGACCATTACTCAGAAAAACCAACCACAGCAATAGACTTCATTCTTATCTAGGCAGGAAGAGATAAGTACCTTGCCACAGTACATGAACTACTACAACACATCTATAACTCACAGTAGATTCCATAAAATTATCATCCTTGTAGGGCTATAAGAATCTTACTATACAGGTTCTTATACTGCACTGATTATTGCAGTATGCAGCTCCTTTCCAGTTAAGCATTATATTAATATTTCAATCATTTGTTCACCCCCATGCCCTGCACATGAACACATAGTATTTTAATAGGTGGTTATGTAGCTTTCTGTAACATAAAAGGTAGAAAAGTACCTTGTACTTAGGCCGGATGGTGTTGATATTCTGAATATCAGCACGATTCCAGACATAAGCCTGCACACTGCCATACTGTAAGCAGAGTGGCAGCAGTATGAACTAGCATGCAGCTTCATCTTTCCTTGACACGGGATGTAAATATGTATGCCTTTATTACATCAGAATTGCGAAAACACAAAAAAAGGGTACACACACATACTTTCTTATATTTGAACTGTAAGTTTGAATTCAAATTATTGTATGTACTGGGCATAGATACCTATCATTCTTTCTAGAAAGAAACTGCAGAATAAGCTCAAGATTATAATGAACAAACCCAGAAGCCTGTGCATAAGGAAAATATTGCAGATGTCAAATGATCACAAATATAAAGCTTTGGGAAGTTTCCAAAATGAAATTATCTTCCCAAATCTGGATCAAGATGAACAAGCATTTCAGGACCCGGTGTCATTTTACCCCTGCAGCACAACAGAGATATTTTCATATTAAATATACCTATAGGAAAGTACTGCTTCTTCTTTGCTTTGAAATAATTGGAATAGCTGCTAAATAAACAGCAAGCAAGCCACATTTATGTTATCTTTCTCTGTGAAGTTCATAATATTGTTTCTCAAAGCACTGATTTTACAAGAATTTACAGTGGAATTGTATATTACATTATTTACGGTACCCTCTTAACAGCCATTTCTTTTGTACTTTGCATTAACATTTCTTTGCACCTTTCTCACTGAGTACTTTCTGTTAAGTACATACTATTTCAGTATCCTTAGGGAAAAAAACCCAAAATTTTACTATAGAAAACACCTGATGCCTGTGGCTATGTGAGCATCTGTTCTCTAAAGGCTACATCCTGTGCCCCTCCTATGCAATGACCAATGATGCTGGAGCTACTCTTGTTGTTTGCAAAAAGTCTGAATGAATATACCACAGTCTAAACTAAGAAGTAGTACAAAGACTTAAACAGCTAAAATATAGCCTGGAAATATATTCTCCATTGGAAGATTCATGTTAACTATTTCACAAATTTACCTTTTAAAGGCATAAAATAATGATTAGGACCAGAACTAATTTCATCGTATGCAGATTAAAAAGTATTCTTCTACTAAAATTAAATGTGATGAAATAAAGCATCACTCCATATATGAGAATTCAGTAAACTTGCAAAACGTAGTATTTTCTGAAGTGCCTTGATAATGTTGAACAATAAACAATTTTAAGGCCTATTTAATTTGTATGTACAGTTAAAGAAAAAACATAATTCATGTACAAAATACAAGCACTAAGTATGTAAAAGCTTTGGAGAGCATAGAACCAGCCTCTTTCTAGGTTAGTGCCTGTAGTTGTTTTCACCAGAGTGCTTCATCATGCATGGATAGCAATAAAGAATTCTGGTCTAGCCACTGCTACTTTTTGGTCAGCATTCAAAGACACTCTCTCAAAGAGTACCTGGAGCACTGTGTCCATCTCTGGAGCCCTCAGAGGAAAGACATGGACCTGATGGAGCAGGTCCAGAGGAGGGCCACAAAGATGATCAGAGGGCTGGAACACCTCTCCTA
>WTSP01020895.1:97000-139235 GCA_025331215.1 Actenoides lindsayi | reverse complement strand
TGGATTGTGCGGGAGCAGGGAGTGGGTAGATCCCGTGCGGGGGAGGGGGGTTTTTATTGGGATTTTGTTAGGCTCGTTCGTTTTGACAGATTTTTAGTTGGGGGCTCCCCCCCCCCCCCCCCCCCTTATAATCCCAGTGAGTTTGGAGCAGTTTTACATGAGCTTTGAGGGAGCAAGTTTACTTTGGCTTAGTGTCTGTACTCACTTGTACCCGAGAGGATTTGGGGAAGAATTGTAACTGTTTGGTATTGGTGACCTGTTATTCTTCTCATAGTTTTTGACTGAAAGTTTCATCAAGGGGCATAGGCAATATTGTGGGGCCAAGGCAGCCAGTCCTGATTCCCTAGGGCTTAAAATCAAAACGACTGCAAAAGCAGTATGTCTATGTTTCCTTTGCTTTCCCTTTTCTCAGAAACACCCTCTGCCATCTGTCTGCGACTGGCCAGTTTAGTCTGGTTTATGTGGCACCCTCCCACGAGAGAAGATGAATGACTGACCTCTCTGCCCCACCCTCCCAGGACATTGTAGGGAGAAACGTGAGCACTGCTGAGCTGGGAAAAAACAAGGTCCAGAGCCATGGGACTGAGAAGAAATGGTTGTTTTGGCAAGACCAGGTAACATGCAGAGAGGGCTGATCAGCTTGAGCACATGCGAAATCTTGGACCATGAGGTCCAAGAGACCTCATCAGAGACCTTTGACTTCCGTAGTGTGGGTATTTTGATACAGGCACTTCTGAACTGCCTCAAACTTTCATATGCTGATATCAGAAATCAGAAACCTGATATCTGATATCAGGAAACATGCTGGAGAGCCCATTGGGCAAGATGACCTCCCAAAGCAATATGTGCTGGGCTGGCTGTGACCCACAGGTGCGTCCTTGTCATGGGAAGAAGGAGTTAACTCTGGGACCTGCCAGAAGATGTCCTCAGCAAGAGCAAGGCACCCTCCCATGCTTTCATGCAGTCATGCCTGAAAAGATTCAAGCTAAAAAAAAAATAAATATATATAAAGAGCTCAATGTTCAGCTACCAGTTGGACCTTGAGGTTTGCCTTAAATCAGCTCATTGTTCTTCCAGCTTTTCCTAAATGCAGCAGTGCTGGTCCCAGCAGAAGTGCATGTGCTAATTGTGTAAGTACATAACAGCTCTGGACTCCCTTTGGAGAGCTCTGTGGCTCCCCTGCCTCTGTTCTACCCCTTGTGGGGAAATAAATTAAGGAATTTAATATTATTTGGAAAGCTGATTGCAGGAATATGTTTCTTATCCCCTGGGCACCATTGCAGTCACACAGTGACATTAGCTTTCCTGTCCACAGGCCCCTGCCAAGTGCTTGCCCGTCCCACTGCTCCAGCATATTTTAAACTCTCTTCAGTTTTATGGTTTCCTTTTTATTTATATCTCCCTATGATACTCCCCTCATTCTTCCCTAGCATCTGAAGTCATGCAAAAAAGATGGAGAGTACTGATTCCCAGAGGTACCTCCAAAGTTTGAGTAGCTTCTTCCCTGTCACAAGCCTGTCAATAAGGAACTTGATGGGGTCTCTACTCCCCAGTCAGGGTTGGGATCCTATTTCCCAGGCTATCAGCATGACACAAGAACAGATTTGTTTTCAAGCCTCTTTATTAAAATTCTGCCTCTCACAGTGGAGCTGAATGTTCTCCATTTCAAAAGTTACCTTGTAGTTTGTGTTTGAATAAAAAATGGCATTAGAGCCTGGAAGCCTTTTTGGTATTTTTGGTCTTCTGGCTTTAATAAGAATATAGGGAATTTCCATTTCAAGGCTTTGGAAGACTAAAAGTCCCACCAAGCATGCATTATTATTGACTAAAGCAGGACTCTCTGAAAAATAATATACTCCAAAGTACACACATCTCCCTCTGCATAGGTGAGAGAATAAACAACACATGCCTATTAATCACACTGCTTAATGCATTACTGGATAGTGCCCAAACATGCTTGTACTGATCATAAGAACCCATTCAGAAGAAAAATTAATAAACCTGAGAATGGAAATTTGGATTTCCAACGCTATCTAATGGGAGTGAGGGTTACTTTCATAGCACAGTACAAGACACTGAGCCTTACTGTGGGCAGAGCAGCTATGCATACCACGTGGGAAGTTGGCTTTCCACACTTTGGTTTTGAAGGATTATGGATAAAATAGAAAGGTCATTCAAAGGCTGGAAAAAAAACCTTGTGAGGATTGTGCTTAGTTATTTAAAGCCAGTGAACAACACAATCCCTCCAATATATCACAAGATCAGCAAATGCATTCACTAGTGGAGCCAGTGAACAATTGCTTTGGTGGATATGGACTTTTTTCTTGCTTTTTTTAAAAAAATTTTTTTTTTTTTTTTATTTAGTGAGAAAAACCTTACCTTTTAGCCTTGTTTTCTGAGGAAATGAGTTCTATGTGAGTGGGATGTCCATTCACTTCCCTGTCTCTTAGCTCCTTTTCCTGATTATTGGGGAATGCATAAGGCAATTGAGCAAATTGAAGCAGAATTCTCAACAACAAGCAGCTCAAGGAAAACTCAGGGTGTTTTTTTCCGTAAACACAGTCAAAATTCAGCCATACCTGTTTCCACAACGAGTAGTCTGCTTAAAATACCAAGCTACAGCCTGTGTGTTGGTTGTTGCAAACAGACAAAAGAGGAAAATGGAGGGCTGAGAATACAGGAAAATAACAAAAATCCAGGAGCATTCCACATGGGTCACAAATCCAGAGGTAATCAGATGATAAATTGTTCTAAACTGAAAAGGTGGAAATGAAAACCAAAAATTTTATTTCATTTTCTAAGTGTATTTGTGTTTTGGTTTGGACCTTGAAAAGTCAAGAAAAGAAGGTGTTAATTTGGAGACTGAAAAGAGAAGAAATAAATGAAGCCCAGGAGATAAAAAGCCAAAACACAGATTTAGACAAAGCTCTATTTTTAAGAAATATATTTTGCAGTAGATGTGAAGTGCAAAACTCTCTTACTGTGCAATATGTACACGCAGGCCCAGACAGAGGTATTTACAACAGCAGGTTTGGGAAGATTTCTGGAAAAAGCAAGTTTTTAGGAATTTTCACTGTCCTGTCCACATCTGTTAGACTCCTGATCATATAATCTTCTGAATGATAGAGGATGTTTCCCAGAAAATTGCTTCTTCTTTGTTTAGGAGAATATCTTAAACAAATGCTGAAAACATAGTTAAATTGTGTCAGTCTTTCTTACCGGTGTTCTAAGATTAAAAATCATGTCTGCAAGCTCAAAAAAACAGTCCCTACAAAGTGTAAAGTCTAGATTTCTGCCTGCCATAATAGAATTACAGGAACATGAGACCACTTAAAACTGTAATGGCATAATGTTGGGTATGGGATCAATCTGACCTTTTCACTGTTTGGACACACAAACTCTGCTGGAATTAATTAATTAATTGAATGACTAGTTTTAAATTCTTTGCTCAGCTCTGCTTGTGGCCTTGAAAGAACAAGGTATAATCAGGGCGATCCCTAATTAATGATACCTTTCCAGAGACTCCAGATCAGCAGTTAAAGTTTAGGAGGTTCGTTGCTTTCACACAGCCATTGCATGGCTGGTAAATGAGGTTGCCTTGTGCCAGTGCTTACAGGAGTTAGTGGTCCTTGAAAAGGCACCTTTGCTGATGCTGAAGCCTTGGAAAGGCCCTGGGAAGGATTTTGCAGCAGCAGCCTTAAAGACAGAAAGGATATTTCTGTGTCCGATAAATACAAGTGAGGTCGATCCAAGGAAAATTATTCATCAGGCTTCACCAGTGCTGTTGGGATGGATAAATTACACCGGCGCCCGAAGTCTGCTGGTAAAAAAAGCAACAGGCTTTCATTGCAGCTGCAGTGAGAGCTTTGCATCTGTCTCCACCTTCCAGCTATTTAGGACTTGCAAACAAGGCAACCTGGCAAAGTTGTGGTGGCTCCCTTGGCAGATATGCTCTGAAACTGGGAGCTACATTTATCAGTCGATGAAGGAAGGAAGGCAGAGAAGGGGCCAACTATATTCTGCAAAGGAGCCTAAGGCTACACAAGTGGACACATGAGCCTACTCTCTCTTTGACCTGATGGAATCTAAAGAATCACAGAATCATAGAATTGTTATGATTGGAAAGGACCTCTAGGATCATCAGGTCCAGCCTTCATCCCAACATCTCCCTAACCACTAGACCATTGACTTGAGTGCTGCATCTACTTGTTTTTTAAACACCTCCAGGAATGGTGACTCCACCACCTCCCTGGGCAGCCTGTTCCATTGCCACACTTCAGTCCCACCAGATCAAAGTCAAGCCTCAGTCCAGAAGAGTGTAATAAGAGCTGTTGTGCTAGAGAAAGAACTGAGAAATAGGCCAGGGTGATGGAAAGACTCTAGGAAGTGGGGTGTTCCTGACTCGTGCTTCTGACTGACCCAATGACCATTCAAGGTATCATGTACAATATAGGACTTTGCTTCCCTGAAGACCCATTTTAATTGGTTATATGAGTCTACAGACTAAAAACCTGCTGTCCCAGGTCAAAGTTCCCCTGCAGACAGCTCTTCTGCTGCCTTTTCTGACCATGTGTTTCCTAGTAGCTTGGTCTCGTGCATTGCTGTAGCTCCTCTGCCTTTATCCAGAGGTCTGGCATTGATTTTAGTGAGGAAAACTTCACCTTTAAATAGATTCCAGGACAGTGGCTCTAAAAATACGCCCTGTGCCACCACTTCTATTTTCTTTTGACTCTTTTCTCAGATTGCCTGCACCTTGAATCCTCATCTCTGCTGCTATTTCCTTTCCCTTTCTTGCCCTTTCCTTTTAGATCTGGACTACCACATCCTCACTCCTCCACCCCCAGTCACTGCTCCTGCCTCCTTGGGCTGCCAAAGATCATCTCCACACATCATCTCCTTCCCTGAATCTTTCTTCTGCCTCCACATCTCCCAGTCTTCTGACATTACATCCTTAGGCTCCCTTGGCAACCATAGGCCTGCCCAGGGGACATCAGAAAAGCTAGTCTGAACACGTGTGTCAGGAAGGGGAAGTGGATGCTCAGGGTAGTTGAGTTCCTGGGGAGCTGACAGATTTGGAGATACCTTTCTAGTATTGCCACAAGCTGATGTCAAAGCTACAATGAGAAAATGTGCCTGCTCATATCAAGTTTGGTTTGCTGAGGGAGACTGCTCATGCCCAAGATATGTTACTGAACTATTGGAGTGTTTTGCAAACAGCTGCTGGACTAGATGGCATGGACAGAAAAAGACACTGGTCTATGGCCAAGACCTTAGAGCACTCCTGCAAAGCTGGGAGGAGAGCTCAGTGTGAGGTTTAGTGCAGAGGCTGACTGCAGTAAACTACATCTAGTCCTATAATTCCCCAAACTGCAAATCTCCTTATCAGTCTCCTTCCCAAAACTGGAATCTCCTTACAGAAACAAACTCCACCAAGTACTCAAGCCTCTGTGGTTGCAGAGGCTTGCACACTGCTCCTTCCTGTGACTGACACCATCAAGTAAAAAAATACACTAAAATGGGATTCACAAATTCTGTATCAGTCAGCCAAGTGAACCTCCTCATCTGTATATCCCCAAGTTCATTGGGAACAACAGCATCAGGAGCTGTGGTCACCTACACAGATGTCTGAGAGCATCATGGGAACACTGACCTTGTATCCTATTCCAGACAGGCAGCAGCATACATCTGCATAACCCCTGACAACAGGAGCCCATGGTCTTCTGCAAAAAATACTTGTGTGTCAGACAGAAACCACTTATTATGCTAGTGAAGAGTCTTCTCATACCCAGTTCTTGGGAAATCCTATGCACATGGGATTCAAACTTTGCGCTGCAAAGCCTGGCAATGGCAATCTCAGGTTTTACTGCCAAGGTCACTGCAAGGATCCATAAGCCCAAGTCTTTTGATGATGTTCTCCCATGAAACAAGTGATAGGACAAGGGAAAATGGCTTCAAGCTGCACCAGGGGAAGTTTAGGTTGGACATTAGGAAAAACATCTTCCCCAAAATGGGTGTCCAGACCTGGCCCAGGCTGCCCAGGGTGGAGTCCCCATCCCTAGTGGGGTTTCAAAGCCATGGAGCTGTGGTGCTGAGGGACATGGTTTTGTGGTGCCCTGGTAGTGCTGGGTGAATGGTTGGACTTGATCTGAAAGGTCTCTTCTAACCAAAATTATTCTATAATTCTGTGATTCTATAGCTTCCTCCTTTTAGGAAAAACACCTCAGATTAGCATGTTGCTTGTAGAATCAGCATCTAAATTTTGCTGAATGGTGGGGGTTTCTGTTGTCCTAGAGGGTCAGAGTATCAGGAATGCTGCCCTCAGCTAACAATAGTGAAAAATCCAGTCCAATACTATGAGGAATATGGAACTATCTCTTGGAGCATCCAAGAGGGTCCCTTAGGAAGCTCTGGGTAGCTGAAAAGCTCCATCTTTGGTTCGAGTTTGTAATTCCTTACAAAGTAGCAGGAAAAAAAAATAAAAAGCCAACCCTATTATCCTTAATCTACAGACTAATCATTCACCATGCTTCCTGCTGTCAGTGCCCAGAAACCTGTATCAGGAGTGGCTGTTTCTACTAACAACTGGGTACCAAGATACATAGTAGTAAGCAACACTTAAGCGTGCAGGAATTTTCTCTCCATGAAGGTGTTTCAGTACAATTCCCCTTACAGAAGCAAAAAGGTTACAGATACCACCTCTTATCTTGGGGTTTCCAGTATTTGCTTTCAGGGCTTGTTTTTAAATGGGAAATACAGTCAGTTATTACTGGAATCCCCTGAAGAACTTCATCACACAGTTCTGGTGGTTTCCACTTCCAGGAGTAGGAACAGAGTGGTGCACCGCAAGGAGTCAGCATGGCTTAGCCCCTTTATAGCTTTCTACCTCTAATGTTTGCTCTTGGCATAGCTGCAGAAGAGGCTCTGAAACAGCCTTTGAGCAAAAGCAGCCAAATTATATTCCTGGGCCCTGCACCATCTGAAGTTATGTGATGCCTTCTGAGCACCACCAGCTTGCTTAGCAGTGACAAAAATGATCTGGTGATCAAGACCAGGAATCTTTTGAGAAGAAAATAAGCAAATGTCACTAGGAATGCAAATGTCTGGAAAGATTAGAGGAACAGGGATAAAGAAGTCATACTGCCAGTGCCATAAGGCCAAGAGACCGAAGCCCAGACTGCAAAGGATGTCATGAAGCTGCAGAACTTTCTGCAAGTTAGGAGTGAACAGTCTAGAAGAGATGTGGAAGTAAAGCAAGTGGGCCGTGAATATCCGTATTTCTGAGGTACAATTTGGAGATGGAATGACTGGATATCATGAGTTTGTTAATATGTATGTGGGCTGGCTAGCAATGCTTGAAGGACAGGCACTTGAGAAGTGTCAAGATGATCAAGCCAAGGATGAGGGGTGGACTGGAGCTCTCCCATGACAGGACTGAGCTGTGACAGGAGAGATGGTTTTCACATGGTGGAACAAATGACTGGAGATGCGGCAAGTTGCTGGGATCCTGCCTGTGTACTCCAGAAAGTTTGTGGTCCTGGCAATTCCTGTGAAAACCATCCTAACAGCCACACTGAGGTAAGCTGGCAGCTCTACGTGCAATGAGGGTCATGCAGCAAGGGAGAGAACAAGAAATAACCCTCTCATGCAAAAACATTTCTCAGTGGGACCACAATGCTCCAAGGTCCAGGTCATGGTAGAAAAATAGCAGTTCAGCCAAGCTTTGGAGTCAATGGTGAAGAGCTGAGGGCTGTACCAGAGACCTTGGAGGTAGCAGAGGACAGTGCAAGTCAGCATTGTCCAACCAATCTCACTGCACTGGCTCTGCAGGGCCTGGAAGCTGGGCATGTGGACCTGGCCTTGGAGGCAGAGCAGTGTTGGAGCATGGGTAGGATGAGCTGGTTGGTGCTAAGGTGATGACAACCAAGGCAGTAGATTTCTTCTGCTTTCCATAGCTGCAGCTGTGCAAGGGGGAGCTCCATGGCAAGAGAGCTGTCTTTGCTGCAGAGACTAATGTACGCAGCTTTCCAAGTCACAGGGAGCAGCATGGATGGACCTTCTTGCTGTACTGAACTCTAGCTCACAGGGGATGAGGAGACCAACTTCTGCTCTCACTCTGTAAGGCCACCCCAGTCTCCTGCGTAGGACATGGGTTTCAGTTCTTTGTAGTATACCTTGGATTTAAACTCCCCCTTTCAATCTGCATAACCTCCATGGATGAAGAGAGTGGAAAAATAGTTGTGTACATTCTGAAAAATGTTGAAAATCTCCTTGATCTGTATTCAATGAAGTGAAACTACAGAGGGGCTTCAGAGACCAGTAGTTGCCAGCCAGAATGGAGTCCACTTCATCTGCTCTGCCTTGCAGAAGTCGGACTACTCAAGCTCATTCTGCAATCAGTGGAGACACAGAGATGAAATCTTTCCCCCCTGCAAGTGACCAAGTCAGTAACAGTGCTCAGCTGGCCTGGATCAGACACCAACACCCTCCTCATCCAACATACAATTCAACAGAAAACTGCAATCACAGTGTCTGCAAGGCTAGGATCTGGGATCAGCTCCTCTAGGGACTTGCAGATGTGTGGAGGGCTTGACAAGGTAGATTGAAAAATATGAAACAATCTACACTCCTGGGAGCATCCACTGCCCAAAATAGCCCTGTGGGTGTGCACAGGGCAGAGCAATGCATCTACCAGTGATCTTCCAGAAGCCCCTCATGTGCTCACATCCATGAGGTTATGGACACACACAGGACAAGTGATAAGGGCATGGTATCACCTGTGTTGCTTGAGGTGGTCTCGGTCAGACACTGACTGAGAAGAACTACATGGCTAAGCATCAGAAGTCACAGATGGGAAAGGGGATCTCAAAAGGCTGTGTGATAGGGGACAAGGGGTCTCAGTGCTGGTCGAAGATTGTGTTTGGCAGTATTGGGCTGTGCTAATGTCAGCTCTTAGCTGTTAATGGTACATCTGGTGAGAGAGACCTGTCCAAGGAACAAACTGGAAATGATGGTTAGATCGTGCAAGGTTCGGGTTGCACAATGCTGGCCAGTTGAAGTTTCAAGGACTTGGCTCCGAGTGCCTCATGAAAAACCACAGCCTCTCATCTCTGCAGCGCCTCTGCAAAGAGCCCATAAATCACCTTTCCCAACACCATGCAGTCTGTTCACCTCCTCTTGCACCTCCTTAGCTTGGTGACACAGCTTTTCACAGAGCCCTAGTAGGCAAGGACACGGCCCCTACCTGCCCCAGCCTCAGCCTGGTGCCTGCCGAAATCCCTCCCAAGGATGCTGAGCAGGTGAGCATCGTTACCACCACATGCTCCCATTTCCTGCACAGCCAATGATACGGTTTCATAAAGTCTTTTTGGGTAACAGGCTGCCCGTGTCTGCCCAAATCAGCCAAAGCAGAGGACATTTCTTCATCTTTTTAAGAAAAGAAATGTCAGTGAGCTTAATTGTGTCCCTGAAACAACAGAGTGATTATCCCACTCAAGATAAGGTAGGGAAGGGAATGTAGGTGTGGATTCAGCACTTCTGAAGGAAGACTCCTGAGAGTTGCCCAGCCGCATAAAAAGCTTGAGCTGGATTTTGTAATGAGGATTTGCAGAAGCATATCACTGACTTCTTTCTTTTTTTTTTTCCTGTGCAGAGTTTAGACTGAACAGCAAGCAGGATAGAAAAGGGCCCAGGCACAGATTGCTTTCTGCGTTGAGTTATTCAACAATAATCAAAGTGCTCACCCTTTTATAAACAAATTCCTGCAAATGAAAGAGTCCTGCCTGACATGCTGGATATGGCCCTGGGTGCACGCACAGAAATGGAACAGATTTTCAACCTGAAAAAGGATTTTTATATTACTGTGAAGTTTAAGTCACCTGTGAAGTAATTTGTGATGTTGATAAACAGACATATTTGGAAGAAGCTTAATATGAGGAGGAAAATATTTTAGACTGTAAAGATCAAGTTTGAGGAGATTTCTAGGACCAATTATTGTGTTCCCAAAATCAAAATGCAATGCCACTGGTATTGGTACAGACCCAACAAGAAAGCTCTTTCATCCACACTGCTAAGTCATGTTGCTGCAATAAAACTCCAAATGCTATTTCCTCCGGCTGCTCTTGCAAGTTATAGTGCAGGTCTGGCATACATCAGCACAGATGTTTTGGCAGGAAAAGGTGTTAATGAATTGAAATTGTTGCTAATATTAAAATTAGCTGTTTTCATTTCAACTTCCTACAACCCCCAGCAACAAAATCAATCTCTATTTGCCAGCTGAAGGGCAAACTTCCAAAAAGGAAGAAGCACTACAAGGGTTCTGAGTACAAAAGGAAAGGGAAGAAATACAGTCTTATTGCTTGTTACAGCTCTCCTAAGGCAGCAAGTATTGGGGGATTCTTTGGAGATCTGGCTGGTTTTCCATAACAGATACAAAGGACATTGCTTTGCAAGGAGAAATTAGACAGGCTCAGGCACAATGACATTGTGGTCTACTTTTTATCGAAAGCATTTCCTACTATAGGTCCTAGTGGAAAATGAACTCAAGCATCTACCTTGAAACAGTAGCTGGCTCTTAGCAGGAGGGGGAGTTCTTTTCCTCACCGAGATCAGCTGAGATCCTCACTTGTGACCATTACTGGTGACTCCAAAGAGCAGAGCTTCAATGTTATAAAGCAATTACTGCCAGCAAGATGATGCAGCTGCTGAGGTCAGCTGAGAAAACAAGCCCGGATGGGGGGAATTTGGACATTAACTGTTCTGACTCATCCTCTGTGGTCACCTCCCTCCTCAGAGTCTTTAAAGCAGGAGATGCTCCACAGAAAAGTGTCACTGAGGATGAAGGAATTAAAAAAATGACTTACAGCAGATATAGAAGTATTTATTCTGAGCTCTAGGATGGCATTTAGTAGATAGGGGGACAAAGTACTGCTGGGCTGAAAAGGGCATAAGGTCCCCTTTGTTTTCTTCTTTGATACCTATGAGAAGCTCTGGGCTAGACTTGTCCAGCATCACAGTGTATCACTGTATTATCTCTGAAGGCCCCAGGATTAGACATAAGAACAGTCTGATATGCACTGGGCTGTGTACCATCCCAGCATTATTTTTGTCCACAGCAGCAGCTTGAAGGAAAATAGGTAGGCAAATCTGATGTTGGGGCAGTCAGGCAGTGCATGTCCACCCACATGCAGCAGCTCCAGGAAGTGATGGTACAACCCTGTCCCAGATGTTCTAGATTGCTCCTGCTGTTAAAGATACAGAGTGAAGGAACAGTATTTGAAGCATTTCTGGTGGTCCTACCAACTGAAACAGGAATAGCTATTAATTGCCTAGCCTGCTTGGAAAGATGGAGAGAGCATCTGGCTCTCACTGACATGTGTTAGCCCTGGTAGGCTGCACTCTACAGCAGCCAGAGAAGAAGGTTGCCATCCTCCAGGGAAAAAGCTTCATTCATTGCCCCACAACATTTTCTGTTTCTCAGCTGTGTTGGTTGTTGCTCTTTCCAGCCAGCTTTTCTCCATCAGGGGTTCGTCACCCTTCAAAGGCTGTGTGCAGTGAAGCAGGTGTAAGATGTATCTCTAAAAGCTCTGCAGTAAGTTAGAGAGTTTCAATTTTGCAGTTATAATTAGTAGAACATGTCTTCTGAGATAAAGTTTGATGTTTTGTTGTGCTGGCTGGGCCACAATGTGTGGCTTCATTGTGGTAGCTTAGAGATGCCTGGAGGTGATGGGTATATGCTCTGGTGGATTTTGACATAGGTCAGCGTGCAATCCATGTCCAACAAAACTATCAATGCCAGCACCCTGTGGGGCTCCGGTTTTTGTCCCTTAACCAGAGCTTATGTAGATGTGAAAATGCCTGACCCAGACCTTTGCTTAATGGTGCAATACCCGATGGATTGTTTGCAAAGGAGGAGACTCCTGTGCTTTAGATTTACTGCCTGTTAGAACCATGCACCATTTGTACCAGTAACGGGAAAACAAAGGACTAGGTAATTAGACAGGACTAAACACTCAGCGCTTAACTGAGGGGTAATTAGGAAGAAAACCACTACAAGTCAAATATAGCACATGTCTGGAGCAGAGACCTCAGAATCCCAGAACAAGCTTGAGCAAGATTCTTAGTCCAGGGAGAGACCACCTGCCTAGCTCTTTGTCTTCCTGACACTGGGAATAGAAGAGATTTGCAGCCAATTTTCCAAAAATGTTATCATTTCCAGAGTGCAATTTGAACTATCTAAGTAACTTGCACAAGAACAGGAAAATAAGCAACAGAAGTAGGTCTTGACCCTGAGGTGTCCTCAGAGAGGAGATCACACGGTGAAAAGGCAGGACTTGTGCTGACAGGAATCTGTGCCCAGCCACACAGCCAAGAGAGACAGGGCTGCAGGCTACTGTAACTTGGTAGCCGTCAGTTTCTATGTCTATATGCTAGATAGCATGATTATATCTTCCCGCTCCTTCCTCACTGGTACCTGATAAGCACCAAAGTATACTATGGGCACAAAAGGATCAAGCTGCCTGTTCAAAAGGCATTATACGTGTAAAGAGAGGAAATATTCAAGGTCAGAGTTGGATGGAGCTCTGAGCAACCTGCTCTAGTTGAAGATGTCCCTGCTCCCTGCAGCGGGGGTTGGACTAAATGACCTTTCCAACCCAAACCATTCTATGAGTCTATGATTCTATGATTTTGTGTCCTCTCTGCCTGCACTTTTTCACTCCTCTGCCACAGGTAGTGCTTTGGCTGTTGGACCTCAATTCATGGAGGTTTCTGATCTCTGTGACTTTGTTCTTTTAGACAGGAGTTTGTCATCATCAGCAGTGTAGGCAGTAATCATTCCATAGCTGCTTTTGTCATACAAAACTAAAATAGTTCTGACCTGGTCTTAAAAGAAATGTCACATACCTAAGGCCAGTGTGGGAAAATTGACCCTTGTCATGACAGTTGAGCAGCCATGGAGACGTATCTTTGCCAGTTGGAAATGTCATCTTCCCTCTACTTCATCTTCTCACACACACTTTTAGGTCTGTCTTGCATGTGCTGTGCAGGCTGCTTTTGCCTTTCTTGGTGACTTCCCTGAACCCACTTTCCAGTTCACTGACTTGCCTTGTTAAGAACTACACTAGGACTATGTGTTCTCATCTCCGACTGGGCAACACCTCCAACACCTCTATGCCTTATTCAGGCCTGACTGATAATCTTCTGGGCTTCTGTCTCACCTTTTCCAAGCTGCAACATTGCAATATTAGGGTTGTGACGCTCTTCATCATCTGCATCATCCACAGTTTTGTCTTCACATGG
Source organism: Actenoides lindsayi (assembly GCA_025331215.1). Lineage (NCBI taxonomy): Eukaryota > Metazoa > Chordata > Aves > Coraciiformes > Alcedinidae > Actenoides > Actenoides lindsayi. The sequence goes on along the minus strand of WTSP01020895.1, from coordinate 125,939 downwards.
CTGTCCTTTGAGTCATCTCGTTGCCAGGATGCAGCAGAGCTGCCACCACAGAAATGCCTCCGGAGTAAGCAGTTCCTTTGCCTCTAATCCAAGCAGAGGTGTGTCCCAGGGAGAGGATGTGGATACACATGACAATGCCCTGCAGAGCAGCCCCATTCACACTTTAGCAGAGAAGCATTTTAATTAATTGTCAACAGTTTTTTAATATATAGATTTAGCAGCTCTGCCTGAGTAAATGCTGTTTGAGAGATTAAATTCTGTTTGGATTAATGGCCTCTGACAGCTTTTCCTCCTTTGCAAACAAAGTGGGTTTGAAGTGCAATAAAACAGAGCGTGGGATGCATTGAACATGGAGAGCTGTTCAAGCTGGCAGCCAAGTGAAACATCACCAGCTTCTATCCAGAGGAGCCCACAGGCAAACACACCTTCCATGCACAAAGCTTTTCATCTGATATGGCTTCAGGCTCACCAAATGCCTCAGCCTCCCAGACAGCTGCTTGTGGCAATGCACGGTGGCTGTGTGTATGGAGTTTTTCAGTGTGGGGCTCTGCAAACTGTGGGGCTGACATCTGCAGCATCTGCATGAGACAGATGCATAGCAGCTTTGTTTATTCTTGTGTCACGGTTGAGAGGAGAATGATCCACAATACGGTCACATCAACAGGTGAGAACTTTTTGAGACTGAGAAGCAATTAGTTTAGCACCCAGACTGTTTAGAGTTGGGGAACAAATGAACAGACTCACCATGAACCTTAGAACCAACCATCCTGCTATGCCATAAATACTGCTGCATTGACTAAGCCAGTCCTACGTGTATGGGCTCCAACTATTTTACAGCCTCAGACTCAAGCTAAGGCAAAAAGCCCTGATATCATCTTTTCCATGATACAAACAGATGTCCTCTGGGTCTGCTGAAAAGAGCAGGAAAGATGTTGGAGGCAGTGTCCACATGTACAGGAAAATATAAGACACCTTTTCTGTCATGGGTATATAAAGTCTCCAGAGCTAGGGCTGAGGCTCAGGAACAAGCAGCTCTGGAAAGGACATCCTCATTCCGTAGCTGTGAAAATAATTCTGACATTTGCATGGAAGCCTGACATACCTTGTCCCCGTGGCACTGTGCACAAACCCCGAGGTCCCTTCACTGTGTGTTTCAGAATAATATCTCAGTGATTAAGTTCCTCTTATGGTTAACCATATCCAGGAAGCTATGTACAGTTTGTTTGAATACATGTAGCTTTAGCTTTCAGCCACTTGTATCTCAACAGGGGCTTTGGCTCTGAGCCCATCTGCTCTGATGATGGGACATCAGTGGAGAAACTGATGTGGAAGCCATGTCAGTCCTTAGAAACTTGTACACTCCTGCCATTTTTTCCCTGTAGATGATGGTACAGAGCAGTGTTTGAACTACTGAATATTCTTTCAAGCAATCCCTTTTTCATTGTTTCAAAACAAAGTTTCCTTCATTATATAGCAGTGGCTTAGCCCTGTGAACTTCTGGGACACATTCTTCACCATGATTCAGTCATATGGGTGCATCTCACTCAGCAACTGTAGACATCCATCTGTACGTCACCTGCATTTCCTTAGATACACATCTTGAGTTCAAGAGTGATGTAGCTCCCTGAGGGTTCCTAGAGGCTTTATACCCATATATACTGGCTACAGCATCTTTGGCTTCTCCTTTTGTATACGGTCCTTCCAGCACTATCTGACCACTCTTGGCATCTTCAAGTACCTTCCCCAGTGCCACATACTACACCACAGGCCACACAGCAGGTGGCTCTACTGTCATGCTGTTGAAAACAACACTCTGTTCAGCCTCTCAGCAGCCCTCCAGGGCTGGTATCTTCACACCACAGGGCATCACATGGTTTGAAGGACACCCAAGGCCAAGTACAGCATGGTGTTGATGTCCCAGTTCACTCAAGAAGGAAAGTGGTTTTGAGGAGAGAAAGTCTCTGCTGTTCTAGGCCCTGGGTGCAAGGCCAGGCAGTGGTAGATGAAATGCAGATGTAGCCTTATACTTTTATGCCTATATCCATTTGTTTCTGGTTCCCCTTTACTGGGATCTGCAGGCTGCCCCAAGCCTGCTGCTTTTGCAGCATGGGAACCAGGGCATGGTTGACAAAAAACACTAGTGGAAGAAGCACTGGTCAGTACACCACCTTTACTTTGGGTCATAAGCAATTTTTTGACTGATTCGTAGTGTTGCCCTTGAGACAATATTCTTTCTCTTAATAAGATGACTTTAAAGGGGCAGTAGAAATAAAGAGGGAGGGAGATATTTTATCTTATTTATTTAAATGTCATGTCTGATGTTTGAGACTCTCCCTGCCCCTCACAATGAACCAGTGAAAATGAAATTGATGTTACTCTGTCATCATTTGGAGTTGTAGGATATCTTGAGCTTCCTACTCATAGAATTTGAGAGTTGCAGTGCATGAAAACATCTAGAAGAAATCCAGGAGAACTAGTAGCAGCAAACTTACTTTAATTGAACAGTTACTCAGATCATACTTTTAACGAACTTGTTGGATTTCTAATTGTTTTAAAGTATAGACTTGAGAGCTCTTAAATGTGTATATGTTTTATTCATGAAAATGGAACTTAAAGACATTAAAGAACATGGTTTGTATGACAGTTTTATGAACTTTAAATGAATGATTTTAACAAAAGATTCAAAATGTACTAGGAAGTAATTATCAAATAACTTGTTAATGATATCCAAGAGCTATATAGTATGACAGACCATTGCTCTGAACTATAAGGCCTTATTTCATTATTTTGGTGCTAGGAAGGAGCAAACTGCAGCTCAAAGGCAATGAAAATTTTCATTAGAAATAACATTCAATAACTAACAATAATCAGGATTAATGGCACTGTCAATGATGATTCAGCCAAAAGGAATTTTTGAAGTTAAAGTGCACTGAAAATCATTTGAAGCAAAAGTTGCTTTCCCAAATCATATTATTTCATAGCAAAATCATTTCTTTTGGCATATGCAGACATTCTCTGTCTGCCTGAACACGGATTGCCCTGTAATTCAGGCTGGGATGGAATGATTAGGGGTAAGGTTTACATTTCCAACAGTAACTCAGTGAAGCATGTGGTGGATCAATGGGAGCCTTTAAACTTAAATTGCATATCTCCTTTCTAAAGGTCTGCTTTAAATCAACCCCAGGTTGAGATACCAAACACAGGGTGAAAACAGTACTATAAAAGCTGGTATAAAACTGAAATTGCTGTCCTTCAGGAAGTTTCAAGATTACAAATCTATATTTTACCCTAAACTGAGTTACAAAGCAGGTTAAAAAAATCACCTAAATATTTCATTTTGACATTACCTAAACATTTTGGTTTGACTGTGTTTTTAATATATGTTTTATATATCTCAACTCTCTTACCCATAGGCAGATTATTGATATTACATATTACCTATGGGGTTAGCATTTGATTGGCTACAGTGCTTCCAGGCTGGTATTTAGGAAGCATGTCCCCTTGTCTCTGGGAGAGGTTACTGGTGCACTGCAAACATGGAGATACGTGGTTACAGAAATTAACTGTCCTGGGTGCCACAGGTTATGGCAAACGCGCAGACACACTGACTTGACTCTGCAGTGTGGGTCCCACATGTCTGAGTAGCTCTGCACCGAGTCCCCAGTGTGCTAGTGTCATTCTTGCACTTTGGTATCGAAGGTGTCCTGATTCCCCATTGCCCTGGGGAATGGAGAGCTGGATGTGTACAGCAGCTTGTTTTATACTAGCCAAATAATAAGGGCTGCAAATAATAAATCAATGTGGCTAAAGCCAGCATAAATAGTTGGGGTTTTTACTATGTTCTTGGCAAACATACACATCATCAAAGCAGAGCCCAAAGGGAAATGCCCACTGCTGATAAAGATTTGTATGATTTAGGAAGTCAAGAGCCCTTTGCGTATCAAGCAATTACCTGAATGGAGAGATCTGTTTTAATTATTTGCTTATTTTTCTGGGAGTGCCCAAACAAACGTTCTTGCTGTAATAAAGGCAATGAACCAATGTGACTCTTCTGAACCTGAAGGCATTTAATCTACAAAGCTCCAAACAGGGCCTCAGTCTGCCTTTATTTGGAGCCGTGAACATGTGAAATAGAAGATCTCTGCTTTGAATTAGAAAGTTGGATGTGCTACATCTTGCTGCTGCAGAAGACAGTCCGCTTCCACTCCCAGTAATATCTCTGGGGAGGCACCTGTAATTCTTTCACCAAGGGAAGCAGTTTTCTTATCACAGAGATACATTGAATTATCCTGGCACAATTTACCGATGGTAGACCATGATATATGTAATTTCATTTGCCATTCACTTAACTGGTTTTGATGTTTTTCATTCACCCTTTATTGTACAGCTTTTATTAACACTCAGGTCACACTAACAAGCCAGAGGCACCTTTTTTCTGTTTCAGATGCAGGTAGTACACTTGTTACTCTGCAGTCCTACCTAGTCACCCCAAACCTGAGAAATCTACTGAATGCATTTCCTACAAGAAGCGTGGTTCGGCATGCTAAGTCATTCCAGACTCTGGATGGAGGCTACTGACTCCCCTTCTCCAGGTTATTATCTCAGTTATTCTGAGATTTGCTCTCACTTTAATTGTGACCTCTTCTCACACCCATGGCTTTGTTTCCTTTGGCCAACCCATGGTGAGTAATTGCTACATCATTTGAACACCAAGTACTTTTTTCATTTTACAAGATGCCTGAACCTGCCCTTAATCTCATTCCCTCCTCTCCATTATCACAGCTACAGGTCCTTCCCTCTTCTAATTTTATTTGAACGGCAGGAGAAACTTTACCTCTTTGCCCTTAGTACCCTTTGTAAAGTCCAACCCTGAGTGACACTTGGTGATTTTTCATCATATTCCTGCATTTCCTGATGCCAGGAAATGATTCCCTATTCTTCAAAACCCACTTCAAGATAGTAAACTCTGCTGAACTATTAATTACTTATTAATTGGATATTGCATTCAATAAATATGCCATAGCTTCTCGCGATCTAAGATTTAGCTCTTTAATAAGCACATCCATGAGTCTAAACTCTGCTTTTATTAAACCCTTCAGAGACATAGCAAATTATAACTTCAATTTTTCTTTCTCAAACATATCCTTTAATGCTGGAAATTGTAAGCAGAAAAAAACCCCACAACATAAAAGCAGTTGTCAACAAATTGGTCATGAATATGGGTAGTTTAGCAAACAAAAAGTTCCTAACCAAAAGAGTAATGGAATCTTTCCAACAGCCAGGGACTGCCTCGGGGACTGGGAATCTCTTCCAATCCCTTTGATCTCTTAAGAAACCAATATTAACAAGGTGAAATGACGAATATTACCAAGGAAATACCATCACATTCCCAGGGAACTTGGAAGACCTTAGATTAAGGCATGACCTGGCCAAATCATTCAGGTCTGTGTTCTTTCGGATGTTGTGATTTCTCTGTGGTTTGCTTTCCCATGTTCAGTTGTGGACAACAACAATGCCTTAGGCCAAGAGCTGGCGGTATGATTAACGTCTATAAGATAGTGCTGTGTGGTGGTATAGACTAAGAAAAGCATGTGAACTCCAAAAGCTGTTAAGTCTGTCACATCAGCTTCCCCTCACCACCACAGCAAAAGCAGCAGGAGAAGGAAGAACCCTTCATGAAGACCATGTAACAAACTCAATGGGTGGTCTGGGTATTTCTGAAGTCTCTGTGTTTTTGCTACTGATTCCAAGAGAGCTGGTATGGCTGCTCAGCAGAGGAGTTATGGGCTACTTAGTGGAGCAAGATACAGGGAAATAAAGATTAGTCTGACTGTTGGGAACACCTGAGTGATGTAGGACTACAGATAGAGAGCTCTGAGATAGCACCTCAGGATGTTCCTGACATCTGCTACTTGGGCTCCTAGAAGTGCTTACCATCATTTCCTTGTCTGGGTAAAACATGGGGCTGTCAATCTCCCCACATTGCTCAAGGCCTGATGTGTGTATGTGGAGAGGGTGGTAAGCCACATCTGCTGCTGCCTGTGAGTGGAGTCAGGCGTGGGAGACTTGAGAACATCGGGGGAGCAGGAGCATCCCTCTGCCCCTTTTGCAGATGGGTGGTGGGGGAGCTTTGCTCCTCTCAGCTGTCTGCACTGAGCTGTACTTACATCCAGGGCATCCTCCACTGGCTGCCCAAAAGAAACATCTCTGTGCCCTTTGCATTTCACAGCAAGGAACTCACCAAGCCCCATGGTTCCCCTTCGGGAGGGTTTAAACAACTCCTCTACACAGACATCCAGGTGTGATTTAAGGACCAATAGACTCTTCAGCACAGCACAAATACATTACTCGCCATGGAGAAGCTGAAGTACTATCATGCTAAGAGAACCAAATTGCCATACCTGTTAGTGTACAGCTGTTTTCCTCAGATAATGGGTTTTATCTTCAGCAGATTTGATGGTTTGTTATAAAATAATGTTAAGCACAGTGAAATAATATGCAGCTGGCATGTTTTCTTGTTTAAAAAAAAAGCCATTAAAATTGTAAGCATCAAACCAGCAGAGCACTGCTATTGAAGGAAATAGGTGATAAACCAGATATTTTTTTCTAATAAATATTTTGTAGGTGATGTATTTGGAATGTATCAATTATTTATCTCCCTATATGGTCGAGATGTGCACTTTAATAAAATGTAGAAAGGTTTTTAATTTTTCTGAACAATAAATGCAATTGATTTTGTGACTAGTGTGAAGAATCGATTGATTCTAATGTCTTTTTTCAGCAGTATTTTCTATTGTTTTACGCAGAAATCTTGAGTTTAATACATTTTAAAAAAATATTCTACTAAAATGGTCAGAGAGATGGATAAATCTCATTAACTCAATATTCTTCATTTTCCGTATGTGAATATGTAAAGATTATCATTATCTTTTCTTTCATCTGAATCACAGTGTTTGTCATGTTTATTCGTTCTGTATTTTCATAAACATTTAGGATTATTAATAATTTAGAAAAGACGTTTAATTTTCGCATAATGAATTCACGCAGGCGAAATAAATATGCAGGGTAAGTAGTCCGTATGTCTAGTAGCTATTACACTTTACTCTTTCTGCTCATACCCAGCTGAAATATGTGAACAGGCAAGAACAGCCTCTCACCTTAACACCTTATTTCAGCCCAGGGAGTTAACTCTAATTTATATCTGTGCCTTTCAGCAGCGGGCACAGTTCCAGACATGGCATTGGAATTGCTCCTTACTTAGAGCGCACGGAGCAGCGTAGCCTCTCTGAGGACTGTCACGTTAGCCTGGCTGATGAGTTCAGCTCATCACAGGGGCTGTGCTCGGTCAGGCACAGGCTCGTTTCACCAAGCCTTCTATCACCAATCACAGCCAACAGCAGAAGATTACGGGGATGGGGCAGGAAGATAATGATAATTCCCCTCAGTAAAATCTCTGGCGGTGTAGGGAATTCCCACCTGTTTATAGTCTTGACTAGCTTTTCTTCTGAGAGTTCGTTGGATCTCGTCTGGACCAATGGAGGCTTCAGCACTGGTGCTCTGTGTCTTCATCCTGAGACACAGAACATGTGCAGAGGACATATTGCTTCAGTTAGCTTTGATTAAAGCTTAGATGCATGCAATTTAGGTTTGCACATGGTCTATCCCAATGCTTGACATTTTGAGCTTATGTTACAAAAGACTCCATGCACAAATTACAGAATTAAGACATGATTATAATTTTAGCTCTGAAATTGCCAGCTCTCTATGTTTAAGATTTAACTTGAAATTTTCTTTGTCGCTATCAATGGCAAACGACATCTTGGTCTGAAATACCAGTTCAGAATTTCCTTTTTTTCTTTCATATAAATTTGATCTCAGGTTCGAGCTTCAGCATTTGGTCCCCTCTTGTAACAGCAGAGCTTGAACACCAATGACAATGCCTGACAGCTTTTCTAAGACTCGTGTCTAAGTATTTATTTACTATTAAAGTCAAAACTTCTGTTCCTTTTTCACGTGCTGACTTGTGGATGCAGAAAAGTTGTGATGCATACCAGCAGAAATTTGACCTCATGTGGTCCTCCCTACCACAGCCAACATTTCCACTTGTGCCACCCCCAACCTGCCTCTATATTCCTGGTGAATCTCAGTGCTTGGGATGAGGCTGAAGCATCTCCCCTCCACCCCAGTTCCCCAACTTGCTTTATCTGAGAGCAAAGTTTTCAAGCGTTAAGATAAATGTTCAGGTCTCCTTCCTTGTATTGATCAAGTTCTGCCCCATTCTGGAGTTGCATTCAAGCTGCTCTCAGAGCTTGAGCCCTGCAGGATTTCTCAAAAATTATTTCAATACACTTGAATTAACAAAAGATTTCCTGTCTAATTATTAAGTTGGGTTCAATATAGGGTTTGTATACATGTCATTTTATTGTTATTATTTTCATTTTAATTAAAGCTGTTTAGTTTTCCAATCTGCAAGTCTCTCTCCCTTACTCCCATTCGCTCTCCCTTTGGGAAGGGAGAGGAGTCAATAGAGAGCATCTGTCACTTGTCTAGTGGCCAGCCCAGCCCTAATCCCTTGACACTCCTGCATGATACTGTCACTCAGGCCACTGGAGCATATCGATGTGTGTGAGTGTGAAGTATATCTCACCAGCTTTAGACACACTGTCTGCACTCATCATGGGGTCAAAGACCCTCTAGGTGGTGCCTATTTCTACTCACTGAGTGTGACTTGTAGGGGCCTCTCTAGAAGGAGAAGGTTCCCAAAACCTTGGTGTAGGCATGGTGTAGGCACACCTCATACTCCTCATGAACAGGGTCTGACCATGACAAGACTGGGTCATTTGACATCACCAGCAGGAGCTGAGAGAGGAGGAGAAGAGACAGGCATCCGGGGCATGCAGAACTGCAGAAAGACTTTTCAGAGTGAGTGGTTTATGCCAAGAATTTCCTTTTCTTCCTGATTGATCCGGGGTTTGGAGGGGGGGGGTGTAAGGGGCAAGGTTGTGATTCAGAGCAGATTTATTGACATTTAAAAGTTGCATCAGCTGACTGCCTTCTAGCTGTGAAGGAGAGAGCTGTCAGCATGTTGAGGCAAGATATACAGGCTTGCACTTTACCCCAACCCTGTGGGAAGGCACTGGCTAATGAATTGGATGATTAACATGCCCACCTGTCCCAGAACAGGGAAGGGCAGTTAATGAAGTGCAGAGCTGCAAGACAGGGGCCACAAGAGAGCAGGGACAGCCACACATTGTGTGGACCAGCTCAAGGTTTATGCAAGCCTTGTTCTGCCCCAGTGGCTGGAGCAGAGGCAATGAAAAAGCATAACTTGATAAAACCAGCCATTTCAAAACACACCTTTAGTAAGAATTTTGGTTTTCTAAAGGAAGGAAGAAGATTTACAGATTTTGTTGTTTTTCCCCACTTCTGACTATTTCATAGGGCAAAGCCCCAATACCTCTGATCAAAATGAGAAGTTTCTATGCAAATACCTACTTGGCTCCAGAATCCACCTCCCATCCTGTTCAGCTGCTACGCATGAATGGCTGTGATGCTGCACACCCACTGGACTGGCGTTTGGACGCAGGGCTTGCCATCACTGCCTTTGGATCTTTCGAGGTCCCTTCCAACCCTTAACATTCTGTGATTCTGTGGAGGCAAGCAGAACAGGTGCTGGACAGTGAGAGGTGGTGTCACTCTGACCCAGTTTGGGTAACAAACAGATGAAGAGCCCAACACCACAGCACAGCTTTTCCAGGAACCCTACGATCTGGGCATTAGATCTGTCCTTTTCCCCAAAGTTTTGCTGCTGTTAGACCCAGAGCAAGGAGCAAAGTGGCAGCACTTGCACCTCTGCAGCACTGCTGCCCCTTTCGGTGTTGCTTTTCCACCAGCTGCTCCTAGAAATGCACTGGTGACAAGGTGAACAGCTTCCTCTATACAGACTTCCCAATTCTCTGTATCAAAATCATGGACAGATCATGCCTACCTGGAGCTTCAGAGGCCAGAGGCTCTGGTGATGGAGAGTGCCTGTGTGTTAGAACCAAGCTGAGGTCCATCCTGTTCTGGGTACCAGCCGCTTACTGATGCCCCAGGCCAGCCAGGGTCCGCCTGAAATTTAGTGACATGGTTTCTATTCTGAATTCCTCCCCTCTCTTCCTAAAGACATCATTGCTTTGCTGCAGAAGCCCTTTGTAGAAAGCCAATTTAGGGAATAGAGAGGAGCCAGCTTAATTGATCAAAATGTCATCTACTTATATATTCCTTTAGCTTCTAAAAATTAAGATGAATATAGTGTGTGTTTTATATTGAAATAGACCATTTAATACCAAACCAATAATAGCTGAAGACTAAATACGCAGCCCAGGGTGTTCATGTGTGGTACAGTATTGAGCAAAGATTGAATGAAATAACAAAGTTTAAGCAGTCAGAATCAATACTGAGGAGGTGTCCTTTAGACTGGAGCTATTTAACTGCAGCCAGATAGCATTGAGGTTGAAAAACAAATTGCACAGAAACCAGGGAAAGACACAAGGTCATGAATTTTAAGGTCTCTCTATTAGCACAGATGTAACTTTATACCGTGGCTGGACAGTGACTGCTCAAATGACCCACAACCAGATCTCTGCTGGTGCACTGCATAAACAGCACCCTGGGGAGGGCAACTGGCAAATTTCTGCTTCAGATGGAGCAAGAGCAGCCAAGAGGAGGAATGAGAACTGCCAACAGCCCCAGATGTGGGGCCTGACCCCATGTGTGCACTTTGCTCTTGTGTTGAGAGAGCCAGCGGGAAGCCAAGAGGCAGGATCATCTCACCAAGTCCTTTATCGAGCCCGGCATGGAAAACTTCACTTCAATTTGAAGCTGATGGACAGATTTTCAATCCAGTTTCAGTATAGCAGGGGAGTCCAGGGACAGATAAAGGAGTTGCCAGGAATTCCTTTAGCCCTTAATGTTCACTGTACTGGCAGTCATGACAGGAGTAAATGTTTAAACTAGGCATAATTTTTCTCCTTGAATATTGGCTGGAGAGCAGATACTGCCTCTTATAGTACCTTGCTTTCTGGATTCTGCCACTGTTCTCATTAGAGTGGCTCCACTGAGCTGGATCTGGCATTGTGTGCTTTCCCATGCTTTCTGGATGCAACAGAAAATACACCTCTTTTAGGTTGAACATACTTTCTACTCTACAACTACTCTATTTGGAGAAGCAGCAGACAGGCGGTCAGAACTCAGGAGGGGAAAGGTCTAACGGATACACCCATGATGGTTCCAAGGTTAGTGCTGTGCAGGGTGATGCTCAAGGAAGGTGAGTTTCAGAGTGGGCCCTCCACTGTGACACCTTAATGTGCACATAGACAGATGGATTAAACATTAAAGGCTATTTCCTTACTGCCTGAGATGTTAGAAGTTGGCTATTTACCCATAAGCTGACTGTAGATAGGTGAAAGGAGTCTTCAGCTTCATGCTAAAGACCTCTCTTTAGCAAGAAGACCCATAAGATCTTGTGACAGGAAAATAACACAAACCAAATTTAAAACACAAACAAGGTTAAAAGTGAGATAGCAATATTTATCCTTATACTACTTGGGAAGTGCCATTTGTTTTGAAAAGGTGGCTATGGTATCTACCATAAATTCCACTAAAAGAGCATCCAGCTTCTAACTGGTTTCAGTTTCTAGCTATTGGATCTCTTGGGGAAATGACCTGGAGACAGAGTGACAGGAGGCATCGGGTTCTTTTCTAAATGGACTGTGTACGTCTAAAGATGACGCGCTATCAGCTGAAAATATGTGCAACAATTGCTTTCACTTGGATAAACAGGTGGAGATGCTGGTAATGAACATTTCTGGGTTTAAAGCCTCTTTACTACTGAGACAACAAGCACAGCAATCTCATGCGCATTCCCCACTGATGCAGGGGTGATTCCTACTGAGAGTTACACTTCTTCAATGTCACAGAGGAATTTGGTTCCAGACACCTTTAAGGTACATCTATTTCTGTCATATGACTGATCTTTTTTATTTTCTTTCACAGGCTTCATTCTGCACAAGCCTCCAGACAAAGCAGTCTGTTGGTCAGAAAGATCACATTAATTCAAAAGCAGAGCATTTTGGAAACTGCTCAGAAGATTCTCCTTATATTCCACCACCAGATCTACAGTCCTCAGAACCACTTACTATCTCTGCTCTTCTCACCATGCTCACAAAGCAGAGTTTTCTGTATCCTGAAAATGAAGAGAAGCCTCATGGTGAACCTATCGTCGTTTATTAAATGTGGAGGATGTCCAGGAGCCATGACATAGGACATCAGTACAGTCCATCAGACAAATAAAGTAAAAAAAGGGAGGGATGAAGAGAGACTGAACAAGTGTGCAACAGGTTAACCATCCTCCCTCAAATGAATGAAAGGTAGGTATGGACAATCCATGCTCTGGATAGTTCAGGGAAAAAGCATCTGAAATCATATTCCACTCCCATGAATATTTGAGTCCAAGGGTCAGATGCAAGTGAAGTGATGAGTTTCCTTGCAGCTGACCACATCAGCAGCACCTGCCAGCACCTCCAATACCTTAATCTTCTTATGTGCATTACAAGCCTAAGAAGCACCTGGAAAAAGAGGTGATCATCATTCTAAATGAATACACAAGAGTCCACAGGATGAAGTAAGCAGCAGCTTATGGGAGACGTAGGCTAACAGACAATCTTAATGGCAGGACCTGCAGAAAGAAGACTGAGTGAGTAAGAAGGGGCGTCGCAAAAAAACTCAAGGCACACAGGGTGAGCTGAAGATGAATCCCTTGGCAATCATAAGGTAACACTGAAGCTCAGGGGATCCTGCACTGCAGAAGAATACCTCATGCAATGGAGGAAACATCAAAGCTGACTGCACTGGTGTGGGGACTGCAGCACCACTGGGCTGGGCTGCCTTTGGGTGTCTGAAAAAACACAGAAGGCAGCTTTGAAAAATACTTCGTTCTCCTCTTGGTGCTTCCCAGAGTAGGAGCTGGAGTGGGAGTAAGAGAACAGCAAGAGGAGAGAAAGGGCTATGCTTAAATCAGTGCTTCATGCTACCCGAGGCTCAATCTACATGCAAATGCAGAGCAGAAGCTGTCATGTTCCCGGTGGGGATGCAGCAAGCTATTCCCATCAGGACAAGAACAAAATCACTGTACCTTCTCAGAGCTCTTTCCTACCCCTGCTCTTCCTTTCCTTACAATGAAATGATGTTGAAAAGGAGTTCTGATTTAGTCCTGTGCTCACCCTGGTTAGCACAGAGAGACTCCTGCTGCAGATGACTCTGAGGACACCATGCACCAGACACAAGGGTTTGTCACTGTATTCACCCAGCAGAACATTTGCTGTTAATACAAATCACCCTAACCAAAATAGCTATATTCATAAAAAACCCCAAACCTTCAAGTAGGCAGTTTGATAGCTTATCTGCTTGAAAAGTAGCTCACCTGGGACAAGTAATTTGCAAATGCCATTAGCCCAGCAGGGTTCAGGAGTTTTCTGATTTTGCCAATGTACCTTTTATTTGGTAATGTGGTGTGGAAGAGGAATAAATCCCCCCAGCCTGTCACTCTGTAGATACACATTGCACCAAGTTCAATTGTTCTAGCTTTCTGCCAAGTGGCAGACTTGCCAGCTAGAGACAACAATGTTTAATTTATGAAGGGCTGACTTTTAATCAGTTTTTTATTGTTTGTTCCAGCAATAGATCAGTTTAATGGCAGTCTAAAAAATGCACCATAAGCAAATCTCACACACGCCATTCTTCTACCCGTTAGATGTCTCACATCAAAAGTTTGACATCAGTGCATGCTGGGATATAGGCAACCTGTGAAACTCAGTGTTTAAAATAAATGACCAAGCTGCAGTTCTTATGGTGTTTGTGGGTTGGCAGATACTGCTGCAATAAGGGCAGATTTATAGATAAATCTGTATTCAGAGCCTTCTCACACTGAATCATGAGATTCCTTTTTATAACCAAGAAAGCAGACACTATTACTGTGCACCTCCCTCAAGCTTGGTCACAGAGCTGGTGGTGGATCCTTGTCTTCGAGCATCAGCTCTGTCAGGCTTTACCGAAAAGGACCTGTGCTGACACCCCTGGCCAATCCTTGTCTTTTTTTTCCATACATGGGACTCCAGCTACAAGAAACACATTCAATCTCTCCCCAGACACAATGACTTCCCACCATCCCCAGTGGAAACCTGGCCCAGCCACCTCATCATGGTAATAAAGTTCTATTGCTTGGGCAGAACTGTAGAGAAGAGTGATGAGCCCTGGCTAAGGTCATTTATTTTACAGTCAAAGGAAGATACATGAAACACATTTACTGCTCCATTTGTCAGGGCTATTTTCAGCTGATGAAAGATGTAAAAGGTTTGGGTCTGGATCCAGCCTGAGAGTGGAGGGTTTGGCCCAGCCTACATCTGTTTTTTGAGAGGCACTCTCTGAAAATGAGGAAGTAGTTGAATTGAATCTTGTGTGACACCAAAGCAAATCTGAAAAGAGAGATTATTACCACTGCATGCACAGGCAATGAGAACTGAGAGTCCTCATTACTTTGCAGAGCTGTTATGAGTTGCCTTGGTTACTTTTCTTCCCTTCCATGGTTATAGATGTATTCATGTCTGTCCTCGGCTCTCAGGGCAATGCTAGAATAATTGTTTCATGGTAGGAAAATGGTGGTCAGCTGCCCAACCAGTGTCAAGATAAATGCAGCAATGACAATGGAGTGATTCAGCAAATACAAGAAGATAAACTATATTTTATAGCAGATCAAACATTTCCCAACAGATTTCTATTGTGGTGAATAAACAGCTTCATTGGACAGTTGGGTTATGCTTGTTGTGGCTCTGGTCAAATCAACACTTTTCACTACAGCAGGGTCTGACCCCAGGTAAGGGAGATGGTCAACAGGCTGGACTCATTCAAATCATGATTGTACTGGAGGCTGCATCCAAGGGGGTGGGAAGATGAGACTGAAGTGTTTACAGCAGCAAATGTGTAGGGACAGTGTACTCCTAAAGAGGTGCAGGATTTCTTAGTCTGTGAGTCCCTATTTGTTTGAAGTTTAATTACAGCCTTTATCTTACCTAAAATGGCATTAAAGGTTTAGCTGCTCAGAGAGGAGGCTGGTGAAAGCAAGGCAGAGCTCTAAAGCACCTCAGAACTTCAGGGCCATCCCTCTGGTTTTCTGAAGGGACTCAACAGCCAATTCTGAAAGGTACCAAGACCTCTAGAGTTGCAGTTGGTGCATAAACATGTTTGAAAAAGACGCACTTACCTGCATGACAGACCCATAGAAAACAGGGCTGGAACAGATCTGAAGTGATCACCTCTTCTACCTCCCTCACCTGAGGAAACCTCTGCGGCCTTTAGGAAAGGTGTTTGTAGAAATCATGCTGTTCCTAGAAGCCTCCAGCAATGAAAACTCTGTAACAAATCCAGGAAAAATATATAGCAGTGTTTAAGTATTCTTACACTAAAAAGACTTTTCTTAATAACTAACCTGAATTTCCCTAACTGTGATTTAATTACCCCATCTCCAAAGCAGAATGAACATGCAGAACAAATTATTCTCTTCCTCTTCACAGAAACCTTTTATGTAACCGCAGACTATTATGTTTCCCCTAATTCTTCTCTTGACTAAATGCCTCCAATTATTTCAGCCTTTCTTTGCAGGTTGCCTCTAATAATTCTCATTCTTGCTGCTCAACTTTTTCATTCATCCTTCTTGAACTGCAACACTCCATACCACTCCCTGTATGCCCTCAGAACAGTATTTGCCTCTTTTTGCATCGGCATGCTCAGCTCATGACACTCAAGTCCTTTTCCACAGTACCATGTGCAGCAAAGTCATTCTTTATTTGGTCTTGGTGCAGTTGCACATCTAAATGCAAACTCCTCATTTGCCTTTCTTGAATTGTGTGCTGTGTTTTCCAGATCATTTCTCTGATTCTTCAAGATCCTTTGATATTCCAGCCCTGCCCTCCAAAAGCTGTTGGTCTTTGCATACACGAGTCAGGAGCGGAAATTGTGTGTTGGCAGTCTCTGGGAGTGCACCAGTCCACTGCAAAACAGCCAAGGACTAACTTTCTCACAATGAGGACAGTCAAGCAGATTGGCATGGAGAGGTTGTGCAGTCTCCATCCTTGAAAGTCTTCAGTACTGGGCTGGATAAGATCCTGAGAAACCTGGTCCAACCTCAGAGCTGATCTTGCTTTGAGCAGGTGGCTGGAGTAGGTAACTTCCAGTGGTTCCTTTCTAACCTGATTCATCCCATCAGCCTTTATCTTCCCATTATTCCACTCCCACAAAAAATAAAATGTAATAATAAAATAAATATAAAATATAAATAAAAAATAAAATAAAATAAAATAAAATAAAATAAAATAAAATAAAATAAAATAAAATAAAAATTCCCATAGGTCATGATACACACACCCGTACCCAGACTAAGGCCATGAGACAGAGGTGAATTAGTGGAGAAATCCCAGAGTGTCCTGGATCATCCTGCCTTGGTTGCTGTGATCATTTCCAGTACTTGCAACCACATGGAAGCAAGGTCTGTGCTGCCAGGAGCATCACTGCTAACAGGAAGAAAAGTTGCAGATCCTGGTGCAGTTCATAAAGTAAGAGGTGAGGAGGTTGGTTATGACCAACAGATCCTAGTCCTGTGGGAAGACACACTAGACCAAAATAATCTCCAGAACCAGCCATGGGAAGTCCTCAGCTCCATGCAGAGCATCAGTGGGATTGCCCTGTGGTAGAGATACTGTTGTGTAGAGTCTGCAGACTCTGGGCAGGCTCGTTGCTTGGATGCAAAGGGGCTGAGGGTTCCGTATGTCCATGTTTTGCAAGGCACCTGCCAGGCAGATTATCCCAGAATTAAAGACCCAGGAAACACTTGTCCTTAGTCAATAAAACAGACTCTGGTGGAATTCCGTGATACACAACTCAGGATCCTGGAGCACAGCGTTCTCATGTAGCAGGTAACCTGAAAACCTCAGGGTATGAGCTCTCACCAACACACAGATTTTTGTTGCACAGCTGGAAACTGCTTTGAGGATCCCTGCTACTGAGGCAGGCTTCAGAAACTTGCAGGCTAGAGATGACTCCTGGGATTCCTGGTGATGAGACGCCTACCTGCTAGGGCTACCAGAAATCTGGGGAACCACTGCTGTGCTCAGAAAGACAGATAAATGCCCAGAGCAGGAGCTGAAGGTCTATCTTATTTTGGAAGGAATTTTTTTTTTTAATCTTTGTAAAATGTTTTCACATGCCTCTGGCTCATGGGAGTTTAAAAACAAACAAGCAAACAATGTTGCTTCAGTCCACTTTGGAAGCAGAAATGTTAAGCAAACATTTCTAGTAAATTGGAAACCCTGCTCACCAAAGATTGCAGGGGTAAGTATGTTTTTTTTCAGAAGTCATATAAACTGCACAAAACATCTTTTTTTTTTTTTTTTTTTTTTTTTTTTTCCCCTGCAATAATGAATTCCAAGAACAGAATAATTGGGAAAGAAAACCAAGTATTCTTCAGGTTTTGACATTTTAGGAAAGAGTGAAGAAGACTTTTTATATTCACCACATTCTTTGTCGTGATGGAAAGAGAAGCTGTAATTCCAGAATAGCAGCAGGAAAGGGCAAGGAAAGGGAAGATCTTGGGGATCTCATTTCTAAATGCAGCAATGGTTTAGTGATGACAAAAAAGGATTCTGACTTGCTAATTAGTTTTGCATAATGATGACTAAACTTGATTACAGCATGCACCAGTCAAACGTCTTTGTAGCTCAGTGGCTTACTGTGTGCACCAATTAAAAGGGTTGGGTTTGTATATGGCTCACAAGGTGTTTCTTGCAGACTAAATACCTTACAAAAGGGTGCTCTGAGCTTTGTTGTTTCAATTGGCTGCCGCAGCAAATTAACTTCTGAGGAGGAATTTGATAGCATCTATTTTATCATTCATCCAAAAGCACGTCACCGATTCTCTACAAGCTCTTGCTCATTTTTCCCTCCTGAACAGCTAAACAAATGGAGAATAAAGCTTTCATTATCTGTTCATCAGTTGCCATCTCGGCCAGCAACTGCAGAAGCTCTCTACCGGTTATTTTTCTCTATTAAGAAGAGCTGAGAGAAATCCTGGCCATAAGACATCCCCGAGACTCTGTCTGTGTATGTGTGTGTAGGGGGCAACACTCAGAGTGTGACACATTGAATACCACCCTGAAACGCCACTCACTGTCCCCTCAAGTGTAGGACACAGGGGCTCATGCAGTGTCTCACCACTCCTGTGGTCCCACTGGCTTCCCATGGACAGAAATCCCAGTCCTCGTAGTCCTATGCCAAACTTGCATCCATACAGAGCCCCAGTGAGTCCAGACTGGCATGCAGCCTGGATGTCAGCAGAGCTGCAGCAGCAAGAGCTGAGGTTTCTGTGCTGCACTTTAACTTACGCACACAGCTACAGAGGACACCAAGACCCCTCCAAACACAGTCAAGTCTGGATTTTGACCGCCCCATGATTGCTGGAGGTCCGTGTGTCTTCTTGTAACTCTCGGTGCTGGCAGGGCTCTGTCTGGCACTGGGAACAAGTGTGGTGTTGAGGACTGGTGTGGAGAGATCCAGTGATTCACCCAAGCTCAAATCCTTCTCAAGGGCTGTGCCAACTCCACATTTCTTCCTGTAACTTGAAAACAACAGAGACAAAGAGAGAAAACTTCCCTTCCCTGCATAATTCCCTTTGATGAGGGGCTCGTTGAATGCAGATAAGCTCCCCTCCAGTGGCTGGTGAACTCTGTTACAGGGCTTGCCCCTGCCTCTGACTGACAGCATCTCTGCCTCTCTGCGGGAGTGGAATATTTTACAGGGACTCCTCACCCTTAGCAGCACAGCGTGTTGTCTTGTCGCCAGAGCAAGTGACTTGACCAAGCCAGCGAGGCAAGCACTGGCTTATCAGCCCTGCTTCACTGAGATCCTGCCGGGTGGCCCCTGTGGTCCAGCACCCAGGCAGGGAGGTTCAGCTGGGGTGGCATTTGTTATGAAATGGCTGAGCGGGAGGCGGGGACTGAATTAAAGCTGCGAAGCAACAGTTCATTTGGCACAAAGGCAGCTGAGCTATCGATCCTGATAGCAGATGCTGTTTGCTTCACACCACCCTCCCATTTCCAAAATGCCGGTGATTTCAGCATTGCTGACTCAGTTTCAACATGCAACATGAATGGGAAAGGCCAGTAGACTGGAGGCTTTACAGAATCACAGAATCACAGAATCACAGAATGTTAGGGGCTGGAAGGGACCTCCGAAGATCATTGAGTCCAGCCCCCCTGCCAGAGCAGGACAAAACTAGGGCAGATGGCTCAGAAATGCATCCAGACAGGTCTTGAAAGTCTCCAGAGAAGGAGACTCCACAACCTCTCTGGGGAGTCTGTTCCAGTGCTCTCTGACCCTTACAGTAAATAAGTTCTTCCTCATGTTGAGATGGAACTTCCTGTACGCAAGCTTGAATCCATTGCCCCTTGTCCTATCACAGGGCACGAGTGAAGAGGTTGTCCCTGCCTTCTTGACACCCTTATGTATTTATAGACATTAATTAGATTTGCTTTTAGTGTTCTCCTGTCCAGACTAAAAAGCCCCATGTCTCTCAGCCTTTCTTTGTAAGGCAGCTGTTCCAGCCCCTTCATCATCCTCATAGCCTCCATTGGACTCTCTCAAGTAGATCTCTGTCTCTCTTGAACTGGGGAGCCCAGAACTGGATGCAATACTCACGGTGTGGTCTCACTAGGGGAGAGTAGAGGGGAAGCAGAACCACCCTCGACCTGCTGGCCATGCTCTTCTTAATGCACCCCAGGATACCATTGACCTTCTTGTCTACTTTAGCTTTTCTTCAGCCTTGCAAGGGCTTCCATTCTAGAACAGCACTCTTGTGAGGTCCTGGGCCAGCTCTCCAGTAGCAGTGAAAAAGTCCCTGACCCCCAGTGCTCCCTATGCCCCAGTGAGGGCTTGTGCAGGCAGCTGGCATGCACAAAACCAGCTCAGGCTATGGAAATGTGTTACAACACTTCTGGCTTTCATACATCATGAAACCGAAATGGACAGTATTTTTCTCAAAGAACAGGGAGTTTCCCATGACCTACAGGTCTCATCAGAGAGGTGTGGCAAGAGGAAGAGCTGGGGAATTACACACCAGTCATCTTCACTTTGATATTGTAAAAAATACTGAAGCAAATTATTAAACAATCACTTTGTAAGCACTTAGAGGATAAAAGGCAGCGAGAAACAGCCAACATGAACTTGTCAAGAACAAATCATGTCAAAGTAATCTAATCTCTTTCTTTAATGGGGTCATTGGCCTATGGACAGAAGAAAGTGATAGATATGATATACCTTGACTTTCATAAGGCTTTTGACACAATCTGACATGAGTGTCTCCTACAAGTACGGAAATGGGATTGAAAGCAAATCTTACAGTATGGGGACAATTTAAAAAACATTAGATTTTGAATTTAATATCAGGATCTGTTCTGAGGCAGGGAAAGTGATTTAAGTCTCTCAGGCATCTGTTCTGGGCCCAGCTCATTTAAAAATTTTTGAACTTATAATTCAAGCAGACCAACAAAATCAGACCAATACCCACACAGAGAATATACAAGAATTCTGTGGAGTGGATGTTAATACTATTTTATAAATAGAAAATACACAAAACCCCACATCAAGAATCATGTTCTCTGTCTCACTCAAATGTATACATAAATATATATATACAAGGTACCATTTTAGTCTTAATGAACAATAAAATTACTCATTGATATTGCAAAAATAGGGACAAAAGTTTATTGTCTGGTAAATATCTGTTGTCATTGTAGATGAAGCACAGATTTCCTGATGCCACTCAATCTTTTACTTATTTTCCAGTATCTGACCTCACAGGAAATTTTTCCAGCTGTACAATTTACCACATTTTATGGTGCTACATTTTCATAAGGTTTGCAAAGACAGCTATTTGTTACAATCTTTTTTATTAACAGCTTAGATGATGGAACTGATCGGGCAGAGCTAAATGCCTAAATATGGACATCTGTTCAATTTTAGGTACAGAGGGGTATCCCATCTGGCCTGCTTTCCTGTGTGCCCCACATCATGATTGTCAGATGCACCAAGTTCTCTGGAGTACTCAGCACATCTGAAGTAGCACCACACAACCACATGGAGGTAACTGAATACATTTCCCATCAGCTTGGTGGATAAACCTGGGGGTGATAGAGCCAACCTGTGATTCAGTTAGAAAGGTGTTGCAAAATCAACAAGATGAAATGCAATAAAGGCAAGTGAGAAATCAACACAAGGAGAAAGCAAATGCACAAGCTGAATTATGGTTAAACAAGTGGCAGCACCATTACAGAGACTGATCTGGGCAATAACGTGGGTCCTTACAAAGGGGCTGGGCAAGCTTTGCCGCTGACCCCCACTTAGCAGCAGGAGCTGCGGATCCTCAGAGCTTGTCAAGAAGATGGGCCTCACTTGGGGCACTGCACTGTAAGAACAATAGAGGCAACACAGGGCTGAAATAAAAAAAGGAGAATGTAACAGAGGCTGGAAATAGGTTATATGAGAAAAGATTGAAGAAATTCAGCCAGTCTGTTTTCCCTAGAGAAGAGTAAAGCTGCCCAAATGAGGATGTGAGAGCAGTGTAAAATATATACTAGCTTGTTCTGAAGCAAGGAGTGAATAATTACTCTCCATCTCCTCTTAGGGTAATTGGCCTGCTTTGCAGCAGAGAAGATTTAAGTTAGAAATTAGAAAAGTACCCAGTTACCAGGATAATTTTGCACAGGAACAGACTACGCAAGGGGGCAGGGGAATCCCTTTTCCTGTGATCTCAAGGAGCAGAACAATGACTCTGTGGTCCCTCCTTGTCATGTCAGGACCTGGACCCAACACTTAGGCCTTTTGAGTCTCCTGCTTTAACACCATGGAGTGAAAGGAAACTTCTGTGCAGCTGGCTTCCCATGAATCCATCTCATGCCTGAATACAGCCAGTTGTTCATAGTTCCACATAGAATCATAGAATGGTAGGGGTTGGAAGGGACCTCTGGAGGTCATCGAGTCCAACCCCCAAATTACAGCCATCATGACCTTGCACTTGGGCTGTTAATTCCTGAACAGGAGGAACTCTAAAAGCAATAGAAGAGGCACACTGGACAATGGTACAACACTGGTAGGAGAAGGCATCTGTATGACAGGAGATTAAACAGACTTGGATCTTTGGGTTGGAGAAGAGAGAAGTATGATGAGGTATATAAGAACCTGCATTGCCCTAAGAAGATGTACAGGGAAGAACTGTTCAGTCTTGTTTCATACGATAGTGTGTATGCTCACTGTTCTTATGTCCTGTTCATGGCAGTGGAGCAAAGGCTGTCTTGAAGAAGTTTCTTGCTCTCTGTGGGTGGCAGGACAAATAGACTGAAACAATGGAGGTGTTGGTGGAGAATAAATTAATATTCAGTGGAGCAAGGACTGCCTTCCTATGCATCTACCTGAGTTAGGCTAGAAAGATAAGATGGTCCTCATCTTCTGGAGCAAATGTCATGAGGTGAGCCATCTTCTGTGGTAGGTGACAATGATAAAGGACATCCAGTTTCACTGGAGACAGTACAAGAAGTATCTAATACTGGTGATGCCTGCTCAGAATGACCTCTGGGGAACTGAGGACACCTGCCCACACACACTGGGTCTGTGCAGGATAAGCCTCACAGGGGTACCCTCCTCAACGCTGTTGCATGAATCTGGTCCTTGAAAAAAAGACTTCCAGGTCTTAAAGTGCTCTATTGGATCAGAGAGAGCTTGGAAGAGACTAAAGGAGTCTCTGCAGGATGTAATAATGTCAGCTATGAAGAATTATGTGGAGACAGGAGAAAATGGAGAAAGACAAGTGCCAGTGTTCTCTGTACTTGATTACCAGTGCTTCATGGCCTGTAGATGGAAACTGAAAAGCAAATGTAAAGGAAGATAAAACCCTACCTCTCCTTCTGCAGCAGCACAGGACACATGCAGAGACTCAATGCAACCTCAGCTGGAAACTTTCCTTCTGAAATATGGACAAAGTCCCTGGAGAACAATCACATAGCATGAGATCATCTCAGGCTATGCTGGACCTGAGGATCCTCCCTTGTTGGGAATGACAGTGAAGTAGTCCTACCAACATCTGCAACTGCTTGAACAGGACAGCTTCTAATTTGGACAGTGGGTGTCAGTCAGACTGTGTTTGGGGTATGGAGCCAGTGGACAGCTAGACCATGTCCTAGGGCAGTGGTTGACATATGCTGCACTGAAGCGGTGAGAGGGGCAGCTGTGGCCCACACTGTCCTTTGCTCCTTTGCGTTCTTACTAGTGGAAAGTGACCAGTCATGTCTGCTGCTGCTCTGGTGAAGAAGATGTTGACCATAACAAAGGGGGAAGTGAATTTGGAAGTGGTGGCAGCAACAACCCCACTCTTGTTGTTGATCTCCTCCATACAGAAACAACTCCATCAGTCAGTTCAGTCCACTGTTCCTGTCCACAAAGCAAAAGACAAGCCTGGTCTTTTGAATTTTAGTGATCTCTATCACAGACCTGGCTTGGGGGAGGATGCGTCCACCTCTGCTCTAAAGTAGCTTCATATTCTCCATCGGGAGGAAGGAAAGCAGCAGTGAGTCATGAAGCTTTGAAGATGACAAGATCAGTACTATGAGCAGCAGTAGGCGGAGCTGGCTGAAAATCTTCCAACAAAAAGCTGCATTTTATTATCATGAGAAATGTGGCTTTATTGCGATTAAAAAAAAATGTGGAAGAAAGTATTGATCCAGAGAAAATGTTTCAGTCTGAGGAAATGACAGTTTAAATTAGTCCAAATGTTAATTTTTAAAGTCTCATCTCAGTGCAGTTCCTAATGCTGGCAGTGCTGAGATCCTCTATACATTAAGAACCTACCCCAAGTCTCTTGTTTCTATAAATTCTCTATTTTGGTATTTTATGGAGTGGTGAGTTGCAGTTTTGAGCAGTGTCTAATGAATTGCTCATCAGGGCTTGAACTGAAAATTAGTGGCTTCTTCTCCATCCCACTTGATTTGGGAAAAGAACGTCTGCAAGACATGGCAAACTTTCTACCTTTGCCACGAGTACGGGCTGTGCAGTCTCAAGTCCTAAGAATGAAGACATGATCTTCTGTCATATTCTCTTTCCCTGTTCAGACAGACAGGACCCTGTGACCCATCACCTCCTCAACACTTGGCATGCTCTCTTTTCCCTTTATGTGACCCATCAGGTTCCACACTCTCTTGTAGAGCAGACTTCATTTTGCTGCATTGACTTCTTCCTCAGTTTTTTTTTATTTTAGACTAATGTGGACAAATTATCGTTCTTCTTGCAGAGACACTGACAGTCAGCTGGTTAATTACTGTCATTTGTACTGATAAACTGGGATGCTAAGACACCCTCATTGTTACTGGTGGATATTTCTCTGAAGCAGCCCCGGCCATTTCTTGATGGCAGGATGGAACAACAAGAGTTTGCAGTCAGCAGTGGAGGTGGCAGTGGCTCACAATTTAGCACATACTTTAATTAATTATGTCATATTAATAACAGTATTTGGATAAGGTCCCACACAGTTCCAGACTAGTCAGTGAGAATGCTTCCAGGAGTCAATGTGAACCTGGTATGGCCTTCAGGTTTACAACACATTCTTGTATTAAGTGATCTTCAGGTAAGGACAAAAAAACCCCAGTACTAAATGCAAGAACAGAGACTAGTCCACAGGTTTACTCCTCCTGGTTGAACCTCTGCACATTTCCTCTTACCTGCTTTCCTCTTGGCTTCATGAATTTCTCATACATACATGGGTCTAGAGGATCTAGATCTGTAGGATCTGTGGTATGTATAACATGTGGAGAGAAGGGTGAAATTCCCTCCTGTGGTAATCCCACAGTGTTTAGGGATGTTATGTTGCATGCAGACTTCTATGCCCTCCAACAGAATGCATTAAAATTTGGCCTTCAGGTACTGAATCATTATTTCTCCCATCTTCCAGGACCCTGGAGGAGACACCACCATTAGGTCCCAGGGCTGGTCCCCAGCATCTGGAGTTTACCTTGTCATATAGCAGGGTCTGTTGCTCTGCCCTTCAGGAGTGCTGGCTACACTGCTGATAGCACAGGGTGGGGTTTGCCATCTTCAGAGCTTGACCTACTGGGATCACCTCAGCAAAAGTCTGGGCTTCAGCAACCAGCCCTTCAGAGATGGTCCAGAGTCATGCTTATGGACCAAGTAAGTATCTGTCAAGCTCACAAATTCACCATCTCAAACTTGGCAGTACCCTCTGAGCAGCACCTACTGCTAAGTCACATCTTCAAACTGACACCTCAGTTAAAGCTGAGCACCTGAATGTCCTGAAGGATCTGGGCTTTGGTCGTCCAATGCTCAGTCTAGGCTAGAGCCTAGACAGGCATAACTGTTTCCAGGAGGTGGAGATCTTGCAAATACTACCCAGTCCCTGCACATTAAATGCTGCTGATGGTTTTTTTTTTCATTTTCTCTTTAAAAAAATGACTCTGTAAGGCATATAAGCTGCCACCCACTTTGAGCATATTGAATCCTGCCTCTGATGTTCCTGGGACTACCCATTCAGCTTGAAACTAATCAATGCCTGCTCAAAACGCTTGGTGTTTTGCATCCTCAAATGCCATTTCTTATGCCTGCTAAGAAAAGTTTGCTGGTGGCAGACAGGCTCCTGTTTCCCGGAGTGTCTGAGAGCTCTGCACACATTTACGCATATGAGCAAATGATTCAGTATTTAATTGCTCTTAAGACTAAATGCCCTTAAGTCTAAAGACTGTATGGGCATTTTGTTGAGGTATTATTTCAGCAGAGCAATAGCAATGTCACAGCTTGGCGTCTGCACCCCGGCTGTTTGCGTAGCAGTGCTCACTGTGTGCTCAGCTCCTCGCAGGGTTCTCCTGCAGCAGGGCAGAGACCCACACGCAGCCTCTCTCTGCTGCAAGCCACCACCACACAGTATCCACACAGACACTGAGGACACCCAACCTGGGGTAGCAGCATCCACAAGATGGTCTTCTCCATAGCACACTGACTAATGACAGCAAGTTCCTAAACTTGGACAATCTATGATTTAGAGGCCTTTTGGAGTTTGGACAGGGCTTCATCTACACTGCAATCCTCTTTGCTCCAGATGTATCCTTCCCACTGTACTTCAGTTCTCTTCTCACCTCCCTCACCTCTTCTTTAGATGCCTTGCCTTTGGAGAAAAAGCCTTCCCATTCTTCAGAAAAAGCAGTCATTCTCAGGGACCATTTTGATTTGCAATAAAAACTCAGACAAAACATGTAGAACTTTCCACCCTCAGCACCCCCCCTGCCTTCATAATAAAACAACAAAAAAAAAAATTTAGGGTTTGGCTTTTTTTTTTTTTTTTTTCCAGTGTCAGGTTTGCCAGTCATGGTGCTTGCTGTCCTTTTGCCTTTTGAACAGAAGAATGCTCTGGCAACATCAAGTCAACCTCGTTACGCCTTCTTGCCATCTACAAACACTGCCTAAGAGCTGCTTTCTACATCAGTGGAGTACCCAGTGTTGCCTGTCTACATGCAGGTCCTGGTAGTGGTTTTCATGGGTATCCCAGGTTCTTGGATGCCTCTAAAGTACTCAGAGCTCCTGAAGCAGGTTTGTCATTGCCTAGGAAATGAGGTGACTACTATCTGTCAAAAAATTTGAAACCACTCTTCATATCAGAGACTATTAAGGAAATAGAAAGTTGATACCAACACAATGTGCGCTAGGAAGCAAATTTCTAGATTTGGAGCAATGTATAAGACACAATAATACACCTCAGGCACAACTTGACAAGGATATTCTCTTTTCATTCATGTATTTTCTGTTTCATCCAGGAGCATGGTTAATTTTCACAGCTTGAAGTGATCCTGGGGCCTTGCTCTTCAGACAAACCATTTTCCCTGGGTATTCTCTCCCCCATTAGGCATCTTCACCTGGGGCAAAGCTCAGCATGTTATAGCTGTACTCTCAAGTATCCCACAGAGTGTACATATATATATATCTATATCTATATATCTATATCCCTCGAGATTTCTCACAGATTTCCATCTTAGTTGTTAATCAAGGTGATCCAGCAGCCTCAGTAAAGATGACTTGGGTTACAAAGATGCTCTAGAAATAGAGCCTCCCACTGGACACACCCAGGTAGGTTAGGACCTCCTTTATCAGCTAAGAAGCCCTTCACTACAGTGTAAGTGTCACTTTTCATGAAAAACAGGCTTTTGAGGGAGAGATTAAGCACCTCTCAGCTTATAAATAGTTCATCTTTAACAGGTACCTCCAGAAACATTCATTGTACAAATATGTTAATAGCTGGAAAGAATATGTCTAACTGCTGCCTCTACATATGCAACAAAAGAAACTGGAGTACATGACATCCCACCCTAGGAGGAAAGCTTAGAGATGGCAGAACCACCGGCTGTTTACAATGTTTGCAGGAGCTGAGGTGGAAGCCTCTGCCTTTAAAAGAAGCCAGACAGGGACACACGCTCTGAGATGTGAACGCGTACCTACACTAATTACAGCTACCATGAGGGTAGCGGTGCCCAGTGGATAAGACCAGTTACAATAAATGATAGGAAGCCAGAATTGGACCTCCTGGGACAAGGGATTTTAATGAACAAGACATCCCTCAGCAGGCTTCAGAAAGTAGCTTCAGAAAGCCCTGACATTGAGTCCCAAATCCAGACAACCAACATTGATCTAACAGACAAGTCTAGGGTCCACCAAAGACAGTATTGTCAGGGATCCCTACCAACAGAGCCCCTAGAAGTGTGAGTCAGAAATAATTTCAGGACTTCAAAAGCCAAGTTAATGACCGTATAGGAGGAGGACATGCTAAAAACCTTTTAAATGCTTACTGGTGGTCAGGATTCCAGCAAACCTTCTGGAAGACTGATGGTGGGTATGAGGCAGCTGTAAATTGCTTGCCTGGGTGGGGATGGACAGTGTCTAGAGAGAGATTGTTCTCACTGATCTGTACAGAGCCTGATGTAACCTTGCACCATGACATAGTCCTGTACTAAAGTAATGTGTGATCCTGAAGAGAAAGCAGGGCAATGGGCAACTCCTCACTGTTGCAAGGGGAGAGGCAGAATTATCAGTGCAGCACTTTTCCAGACTTTGCAGTCACTGTGTTGGGGATGAGCTGCAGGAATCTCATAGCTTTTGGAGGCCACAGCATCCAACAGGGCAGCAGGTCCCTTCTCTGTCCTGTAAGGGACTGAGTTGTCATCCTACCTGGATGCAGACAGCCTGGGCTGGGAGACACAGCAGAAAGGCTAAGTACCCACCTGACATCCCTGTGCTGAATCTCATGACTCTGCTGTAAATCTGCAGCCACTTGTGCACATCACATTTACCTCAGTGTGAATGAGACCATAATCTGTCAGCTTGTGGTGAACCAGGTCAGCAGTTTATCTACCATGCCTGCACCCCTTGGCCCCACTTCCATCCCTCAGATGCCTCAACCAAGTTTTCAGCATGAAAGCACGTTAGTTAGCTACCTGCATTTTGCAATAAGAGAATATTACTCCTAGATGAAACACAGCAAGTGAAGGGCAGATAAAATCAAGGAAAGGAGAGAGATTGAGGGGAGAAGCAATAGTTAATCTGTGCTTCTTCATGAATATTCAGAACCAGTTCCTCAACATGAAATATGGAACATCGCTGGAGGAAAAATAGGAACTGGGGGGGGGGGGGGGGGGGGATAATTTGGTTTTTTTTAACTGGCGTGGCGGGTGTATACCCTTTGGGAGTGGTGTTTTTGTGCTGGCGTTCGGTGGGCCTCCAAGGTAGTGTCTTTTTTAGAAACAATGACCTCTCC
>WTSP01020895.1:76478-89660 GCA_025331215.1 Actenoides lindsayi | reverse complement strand
GGGTGGTTCCTGACAAAGGCTCCCCAGGGGCTCCTTAGAGCAGATCCTGGGAGGATTCCAGGCAGACAAAGGCAAAAAGCAGTGGAGAAAACCCTGGGTTTGGTTGATGAAGCTGCAAGGCCAGACCATGACCCAGCCCCTCAGAGGTCAGATTCTGCTCCTCACGCCTGGCTCAGAGCTCTACCTGGAGACAGGGGGATGTGGGGTGACCAGTGACAAGGGCAGGAATATTCTGTGACTGTTCCCATTCTCCCCAAGCAGGGGTGGGAGGAAAACAAAGTCCAGAGCCTCAAAAGGCTTTGAAATATGTTTTTTTTTCAGATGCTTTGTGAGATCTTCCTGTACTAGGAAACCTCTGCAGGGAGCTGTGCAAGGCATCAAGACTTGAAGGAAATCACAGGGGGAGACGTGGCTGGTCTGTGTGTTAATGAGCCCTGTGGAGTATTTGGGGCTGAGTCCCTGCACCTCAGGGACTGTCAGGAGGTGGAAGAAAGCTCTCAAAAAGTTCCAAGGCAGAAGCAAAACCCAAAGTATCTCTGTATCGTAATGGGTCCCACTGAGGGTCATGACTGACAAAGGCTCCCCAGGGGCTCGTTAGAGCAGATCCTTGGAGGCTGGGATTCCAGAGAATGCCTCTGTCACCTCTTCTCTAAACTGAAAATGAATAATAAATATCCTTTAAAGGAAAGTCTCATTTCCATTAGGTACAGCATGAAATCTTCCTCCTTAACCACACTCTGCAGCAGCTCCAATGAGCTGTGCAGGGCTTGAAGACATGAACAAAATCACAAAAAGATCAACAGCTCCTGAGAGCACTTGGGGCTCATTCCACTGGGAGAAACTCCAATTAGCCTGACCAGTCTGGAAGTCCTGAGGACAATCCCAGGCAGAGACACAGCTCATTAAGGTTTCTGTCTTTTAACGAGCCCCAGTGGGTATTGGGGCTGAGTCCATGAGCCTCAGGTGCTGAGAGAAGATTGAAGAAGCTGCTCAAGAAGTCAGAAGCAAAACCTAAAGTGCCTTGAAGCCTTGATTGGCCCCACTGAGGGTGGTTCCTGACAAAGGCTCCCCAGGGGCTCCTTAGAGCTGATCACTGGAGGATTCCAGGCAGACAAAGGCAAAAAAGCAGTGGAGAAAACCCTGGGTTTGATGGAGGAAGCAGAAAGGCCAAGCCCTGAGCACAGTCCTTGGGGAAGTAGAGCCTGAAAGCCTCCAGAGAAAGGAAATAGTGTGACCAGCAGAAGTAGGGAGGTGATTGTCCCCCTGAACTCAGCACTGGTGAGGCCTCACCTCGAGTACTGTGTCCAGTTTTGGGCACCTCAGGACAAGAGAGATCTCGAGGTGCTGGAGCAGGTGCAGAGGAGGCAATGAAGCTGGTCAAGGGACTGGAAAACAGATTGTATGAGGACCGTTTGAAGGAGCTGAGTCTCTTTAGTTTGAGGAAGAGGAGGCTGAGGGGAGACCTTATCACTCTCTATAACCACCTGAAAGGACATTGTAGGGAGGCTGGTGCTGGTCTCTTCTCTCAGGTAATTAGGGACAGAACCAGAGGGAATGGCCTCAAGCTGAAACAACGGAGGTTTAGACTAGACAGTAGGAAAAAATTCTTCAAGGAAAGAGTAGTGAAATATTGGAATAGGATGCCCAGGGAGGTGGTTGATTCACCATCCCTGGATGTGTTTAAACATCACTGAGATGTGGTGTTGGGGGATATGGTCTAGGGGTGAACTTGTAGAGAAGGGCTAATGGTTGGACATGAAGATCCCAAGAGTCTTTTCCAATCTGAGTGATTCTGTGATTCTGTGATTATATACTTGTATTTGTACAGCTTTGTGGGAGTAAGAAAGCCACAGGTGAAAAAAAACCTTTAATAAAGTCTTACTTTAAAAGGGCATGAAGAAATAATGACATAAAAATGAGAAATCTTGCTAAGAGAAAGTAAAAGGAACAGCAGAAAAGGTAAAGTATTTTTGGGTGACCTAAACCTATCTAGAGCTATAGCATCAGAAGTATGTAGCAATGGCACATCATCCACTGAAAAGGACATAAACAGTCCTAAAATAGGGAGCACCAGTTCAACAAAAGGGTAAAAAGAACCATTAAAGTTAAACAGGAATTATTTTAAAAGACTAAGTCATTTCAAAAAAGATGAAAATAAAGAAGAGCTCTTGTGAGTTAAATATGAAACTGTAATTGTAAGTCAAACAAGCTTCTGAGGAACTACCTGCTGAAGAACTAAAGCTTGAAATAAAAGATTTTTTTCCAAATACATTATAAGGAGGCATACCAGAAAACTGCCAAATGATGGAGGCTTAACAGGATATCTCCAGGAAGATAAGGGTCCCAGAAGAGAGAAAAGGTTATTTCTTTGCTTTGGTGCTTGCTAAGGAGAGCTTAGAGAAGTCTTTTTCAACAGGGGGTGAGTCTGACCAACTGTCAGAACTAAAGGAGGAGGCTTTGAAAGAAACGATAAAATGAACGGTAGGAAATGAGCAGGAACAGATGGCATTCACCCAAGAGGTTTAAAGGAATTGAGATATGAAATTGCTGAACCACTCGATGTGTTGTGCAAAGTATCGCTTAAATCAATCCCAATATTATAGCAATGAAAGACAACAAATGAGGAACCAGCCTTTAAAGGAAACTCAGAAGCATCTGGAGAAATACAGCTTGATCACAAACTGGTGAAACTCATAAAAAAAAAATTAAAATAGAAATAAAGTGAATTCTTGCTTCAAAATAATGTGAGATCTTTGAAGGAGTTAATAGGTGCGTAAGTGCTCAGTCCAGCTGATGAACATATTTGTCTTTCCAAAATCTTTAGTAAGCTCCTTTTGCTAACAACCCTTAAGGAAAAGAAGCTATCCTGAGGAAGGGGAGATGCCTCCTGTGAGTTAGTGAGTGATTGAGAGAGGTGATGAGCTTTCATGAGGAAGCAAAACACCAGCAGAGTTTCTCTGGAACCTGGCCTTGACCCCGTGCCTCTTTTTCATGAGGGAGTTTTTGGCATTTTCATAAGAACTGATTATCAAACTTCCAACATTTGCTGTGGATCAACAGCAACAACTTAGCCTCTAGGACAGTCAAATCTAAAGCTGCTTGTGAAAAGCTGAGGGAAGATCTCACAATTCTGAATGATTAGGTGATAAAATGCCAGAATAAGTTCATGGTCAATAAAGGCTGAGTCATAAATGTAGATGAAAACAGCCCTGACTATACACACATAATCACAGTGTGTGAATGAAATAGATCTGTGTAGTGAAGAAAGTACCATGGAAGTTCTGGCTCAGTGTTCAGTGGTGCCAAAGCCAGCAGAGATGCTCTCAGATTTATTAGGAAAGGGACAGCCAATGCAATGAAGAACTGTGTGATGCCACCATCTAACTCCATGGCACACCTGAAGCTCCTGTGCTGTGTGGCTGTGCTGTCCTTGCCTCAAAAAAAGATGTAGCAGATGTGGGAGAGGCTCAGAGGAGGCCGAGAGGTGTGACACAGCCTCTGCGTGGGAGAGCACAAGCACCGAGCTAGGGCCAGCTTGCATCTTTGTCTCTGCTTTTTGGGTTGAAAGGGCATATAGACAAATTCCTGCTGGAGGTTTTTTGCTGTGAGTGAGCTAGGGAAGGTATAGTGACTTTAGTTCAAGAAGTCTGTAACCTGTGGTTGCTGGATCAAAGCAGATCAGACAGTCATAACAGCCTTGCTGGTTGTCTGTCTACATATTTGTGGTCACACGTACTCATGACATGCTCTGCCCATCATCACTGTCACTATATTTATATCATTGGAAATGTGAGTGGTGTTGATTCTTTTTCCTCTTACATGAAGTCACATTGGTGGTTTTGACCTTTTTAGACTTTCTGGAAACAAGGCTCACTGTTGTGAGAGTGGGATCACTTGCTGGGACTTATCTTCATTTTCACCCCTAAAGATACATTCTGCAAACAGTCCTGGAGTCCCAGGTGCTGAAGTCTTATTGAATACTCTTGTGTTTGAAGTTTCTGTGAAAGTTTTTCTGTAAGAAAGTTGTTTTAGGGCACAGAAAGAACATCAAAAAAGTCATCCAAACACCATTCCTTTTATGAAAGAAAATATCTAGAAGCTGGATAAACAATTCATATTGTTCCTCATTAGTTCACACTAATCAGTAGAGTGTCTCAAATAAGTATTTAATTAAGAATTAATGTGCCGGCTGTTATAGAATGAAATATTAATTGGAAAAGGAAAGTTTCAGGTTTGTTTAGGTGAAAGAATTCTGCCCGCCTCACGCTTAACTTGATTACACAAGTGCTTTCCAATTCCTGAGTTGTTTAATGTATACAAGTTATAAGGACCTGACATTTAGCAAGGGAACACTGGCAAATTAATTCCATTCAGTGCTAAAAATGCATCTTGACATTTGGTAGCTGGTATGTTAACCGGTGCCTCCTCATCAGAATTGCATGTTTTGCTATGTGCTAATTAACTGCCCTGTTATCCTATTTCAAAAGAATTAAGAAACAATTGGGATTTAATATGTTACTAATAAGCAGACCAATGTCAGCTGCAAGAATTGGGCTTGGTTCCAAGAGGAGGGCAGGACCATCCATCCTCCTCACTGGTCAGAGAAAGCCTGGGGACTTGGTGTAAGGTTTCTCTGCTGTCAGTGGAGGTACTTAGACCCCTGTCTGACCTCTTCCCCTGGTTATGACCCAAAGACCCACAGGCACTTTGGCATGAGGTGCAGAATGGGGTTTATCAAGTAGGAGCAGGGCAAGATGGTTCAGTAGAATGACATCCTTCCAACACTTATTGAGCTTTGAAGCTGCCAAAGCTGAGCCATGATCTGTGAGGAACACAATTATCTACAAGCTGGAAGTTTCAGAGACTGAAACTTTTATACATTGATGCTCACTGAGTTTGCCAAATGCTTTCAGCCAAGAAGGTAGTAAAAGAGAATTTTTTTGAACATGTCAAAACACCTCATTTTCACATTTTCTAGAAGGAAATGTTTTGGTTTGGAAATGAGAAAATTCTTCATTTTGATATTCCCCTTGTGACGGTGCTCAGACTTATTTCTTTCTAAATGACAGGTTCTTTGTTGTTTAAAATTGACCCAAACTTTCCCTGTTAGTGGATCCTTTTATTTTAAAGACTCTGAATAGAAAAGAGAAAATATTCTCTTTTTGTTTGAATGAAAGAGTCTGGGCGAGCCCAGAACAATATTTCAGTATTCTTCCTTTGCTAGTAGCCCCTGAATTCTCCTGATGATGTCTTGCATCATCAGAAACAGGTTTTCTCCCCTGCCCCTCCTCTCCATTAGCACTTTGCCCAGCGTTATCTTAGCATCAGGAGACAGGGGGAACAATCCTCACGCCCTAAGCTCTTCAAGGAAAGTGGTTCCTTAGGACCATTTCCAGTTTTGTAGGAGAGGACCAGGAGGGTTATCAGATTCTTCAGCCTTTGAGCTGGCGAGCTAATAGCTCCGTGCAAGAAGCAAATTGCAACGCCTTTGCTGTGGGCTGTGTGTGTTGTACTGAGGAGATGCAGGCATCCAGGGGGAGAGGGTGTTAATCACTGGCAAAAAAAAATAGAGCTGTAAAGCTCTCTAACAGCCTTTCAATTCTTATCCCTTTTCTTCCCTAATGTAAGTCCTTGCCCCTTGCAGTTCCATCTCCCCTGGCTCTATCCTGACCTTCTAGATGTCACTTTCTCTGGTTTTAACTTGTTTGTCTCTGGGTTTCTTGGTTTTATGGAAATAAGAGTCCACCCTGTCCCTCTTAATGGTGAATGCATGAGTGCACTCGGTTCTGCTCCCAGCCAAGCTCAAGAACCACCATTTTCCCCTTGACTCATCAGCATGGCTGTTGCAGCCCCTTATGGCACCATCTGATTGCTTCTGTGATGACCCAATACTTGAACAGAGCTGGTGTGGGATCCATGGAGGACTAAGACCCTCTCTTACAACAGTAGCCTGAGGCAGAGAATCACTTAACTCCAGGTAAACAGTGTTTTGGGTAGTGTTGCATATGCCCTCCAAAACACTTTTCTCCATAGGTTTTCAGCCAAGATCTACAGACCTGCAATGCCTCTTCTGAAGACCAGTTAAGCAGCTAAATGCCTCAAGAAAAAGGGCTAAATCTCAAAATGTTTGGGAGACAGTGCAGTAACCCCAGAACTGGAAAGTGTCAACATCAGATTAGCCAAAACTGGAGCATCCCACTCAACTGATTCTAACTCATACCTCACAGATCAGCTGACATGGAAGGCTATATTCAGTTGGAGATGGCTTGAGCATCTCCATCTGACCAAGACTTCTTGTGCTTATTTCCCCCACTGTCCACATTATCTGTGATCATGTCACTACAAGGTGCCACGAGCTGAATTAAAAGTTCACAGCATGTCAGCACCTCCCACTTCTTCCGGCTGGATATGTAAAGCTAAGGGCATACTACAAGTCCAAAATTCAGTAGATTGCCACCCAAAGTAGAAGAATGGTTGGTGAGTGCTAAAAATGGTAGTTTATCACAAAGGGAAGACTTGGCAGGAAGACTCCAATTCCTGTATCCTAACCATCACAAACTTAATTTGTCAAAAACGTGTTTCTTTGATTGAAAGAGTATCACATTATCCATGTGTTGCTGCAGGGCAGCTTTGCACATTGGGGTTGAAACCACAGTGCTGCTAAAGCTTTGCAAATACATAACCTGCCTCACCTGAACTGAATTGCCCTTGTGCCCATCTTCTCAGGTTTCCTGTGGTTTAGCTCCTGGTTTTGTATCTTTTCCAGCTCTTTTGCTCAACCTTTACTTTTACCTCAATATTTGAGAGGCATCCAAGTCCTAAGCTGTCCCTGTGCTTATGCATGAATCTAACCCAGGCTTTTATACTTCAGCCAGAGTATCTGATCTCCCAATCTTTCTAGTATACCAGAGCTGTCCCCACTGCTTCCTGCTTCCTGGCTGTGACATGGCTGAATAAAAAGGAAAAGTTTCTAATGAGCTTTCCAGCCAATTGCTTTTAAGAGTTGAAAGTGGTGGAAGTCCCTGTGAAGTTGTGAACTCGGTGGTTATGTGCTGCACATCCCATCTTGCACATGCTCAGGGAATTATAACACATTCTCTCCGATCATCAGAAAGCTCAGGGAGGTCCACGGGCCAAAGATTAAGTGCATTCCAGTGCTCATAATTTGATTTCTTCTTGGCTTTCTCCATCAGTGAAACAGCAACTTGCTTCTGTACAGAGTCCAGCTGCAGTCTAATGTGACCTGGGGAGGCTTGGCAGGGCTAAACAGCCAGCAATCCAACAACTGTCATCCAGGTACAACCTCCTGCTCTGGTGCTCTCCAGCCTATGCTCTAGTATCAGAGCCACGTGCACATACCTTGCCTGAAAGTCCCTGTGGTTTTGCTGAGGCTGGAGGTAGGGCTCAGCTGCTGGCTTCCAGCTGAAGTTGGCAGCTATGTCTCTGGGTCCTGTGGGAAGAGCTCATCCAGCCCATGCAGTTCCAGGCACAATGGCATCTCAATGAGGTGCCCACGCATGGGAGCAGAGCAGGAGGTCTGCATGCAACCTGTCTCACAATGCCATGATATTCACCATTCAGGCTATGGGACAATGTGCTTTCTAGCCTTTCATGGGGGACAGCCCGAAGTGACCTACGATAGGGCTTGGGACCGCTATTGGTACCCAGTACCACTTGGACCACTGGGAACCCAAGCAACAGCAAAGAAGGAAGGGCTTGAGGAAGAGAATTGGAAGGAAGTGAGTCAGGTAATGTCACTCACCTGTCACCTCTCTCAACTTAGTGCACAGGGAAGAAGCCTGGTGCAGTAGCTTCAACAGAGTTGGAGAGCAGAAAGGACTGGATTTGCACCCAAAGCGAGGACCTGACCTCCTATCCAGTACTGGGAACCTGCTAGCTTAGGTCAGCCCTCGTGACATTTTGTGTGACATTGCTTTGCTAAAAGATTACGTAGGATAATATCCTTGAAAGATGCCTCTTGGAGAGGGTTGGCCCACAGGAAAGATGTCAGATAAGAAATAGCCCAAGTCTTCCTGTTTCCCACTCAGGAGGAAGCTTAAAGTGTAAGGGAGCCACACCACCTCCTCCACTTGTCCCCCAGCATGGCAGGGACTTGCAGTGCCTGCCTTTGGCACCCTGCAGGCTACAGGCAGCAGCTTCCAAAAGTGACCACAGGAAAGCACAGGGGCTGAAAAAGCTGCCTTTCCTAGAGGAGAGGTAATCCAAGTGGGACCTCACCTCCAGTGAGAAACCATTTTGAAATGGAGATATTCACTCAAATGACTGATAAAAATCCGTGTGTTTATACCACAGCAAAAAAAACCCCAAAACGCTTTCTCTCACTTGTCTCCATGATGGACCTGGAACTTCAGGAACTAATGGCTCACCTTCTCTTTTTGCCTCAACCTGCCAACAGCATGATGAAGCCATCACCGTGTCACCTCCCACATCCCTAGTCAATATTTTATAGCAGAGAAAAGCCAATCACTAGCTCCCATCTTATAGAATCATAGAATGGTTTGGGTTGGAAGGGACCTCAAGGATCATATAGTTCCACCCCCACCTCTCACTAGACCAGGTTGCTCAAAGCTCCATCCAACCTGGTCTTTCAAGACATCCAGTGATGGAGCATCCACAGCTTCCCTAGGAACCTGTGTCTCACCACCCTCAGCGTGAAGAACTTCTGCCTAATTTCTAATTTAAATCTCCCCTCTTCCAGTTTGAAGCCACTACCTCTTGTCCTACCAAGCCCTTCTAAAAAGTCCCTCCCCATCTTTCTTCAGTTTTGTGATGCTCTCTGTAAGCATAGATCCCGTCTTGATGGATTTTTTAGTCTCATGCTCATGAAAATACCTTCTCCAGAGAAAAAGCTGCACCTATAAGTAGAAACTCCTCAGGGGCAGAAGTTCTGCATACAGTCGCACTTGCAACAGAAATGCACAAAATATTATCCATTGTTACACAGGTCCTTGTGAGGGACATGTCAGTATAGTCAGTCATGGCCAATATGCAGAGTTGCAATCAAGAGCATGTAAGAAAATCCTCTTCAAACAAAACGTTATAGAAGTTGCAATCACCTTTCAGTCTTTGGCACTTTTAACATGGTTGTACCAGTTACCATCATGGTCACACAGAAGCCATCCCTGTACGCCATGGAACATTACTTATGAACACAATTAACCATCCTCACCAGAATACTTATAAAATATTAGTTGCAAACGTTAAGAAGCATGATTAGCCTCATAATCTCTTATTTCAGATATAAAAGTGGTTACATTGAGTCTTAACAAGGCAAAGAATATGCAAGCTCCTGTGCAAATAAGGGTACCACTTCTCTACAGCTGTCTCATAGCTACTAGTTGGAGTTGGCCAAATTATTTGTCAGGAATAACATGCTGGCTTCATTCATCCCTTCCCTCTGGTTGGAAGTACCTCTCAAGCAGAGAGCAAGGAGGTCTGGGGTCTTCACAGCAATCTTCACCCACCTGAGAAAGCATGTCTGCACTCGTCTGAAGACAAAACCTGAGGATATTGAGGGCTTCAGGGTGGAGATTGGAGTACTGTAACTGCATGTTGGCTATGCCATGCTTGGAGTCCTGGGAAACATGGGGAACATGAGACATTATATTATAGAGACAGTAGAAGAAGGCTGGGAGAAAGCAGCATCCATGATGGTTTGGTTTGGTTTGGTTACCGTAGTATGCGGTGGGTTCCCAGATCACTTGGTATCATTCTTGCCCTGGGTGACTTTCACCCAGAACAAATTGCTCTTTGACACAACAGTCATTTAACAGAAGATGCTTCCTTTTCTTCACAGTGATACAGCTAAATAATTGTTCACCGTTAAAGTGACTCATTTCTTCTCACTCACGTCTTGCTCTTGTTCACCAAAGGGGTTCACACTGCCCGTCTTCTGGCCCTGCTCATCCCCTTTCAATCTCACCACTATCCCTGTTGGATCTGACATCCCTGCTGTTTTCTCAGCAAGGCACCAACTTCTTAGTCTCCACCAAGGGTGTTATTACTTTCTCTAATATTTCCTCTTATGCCTGTTAGACCCTATCTGACCAAAAAGCATTCTTATGGAAAAGTTACATCTTAAATTACAGCGCTGGTAATCAAAGGAGTATCAAAATTCATCCTACCAGTGTTATGCAGGGCAATCGTGAAAACAGCCCAAGAAACTTCCCTGAGACCTAGAGGACCTATGATTTTTAATGGTGTACATTAAATTACCTTTCCAATGCCAGAGGCTTCAGCAATTATGATTTCTATATAACAGCCAGCTTAGAGCACCGTATTTTTCTTGGCATTTGTGGCATTGTATTTGACTGCAGCTATTATTTACACATGGCTTTATGATAAGATGGGAGGGATTCAAGGAGCTAGAGAAGTACCCTGGAAACAGCGTCATCTCCTGGGTGCTTTCCCCCAAGCATCTTGCCTTGTGATCTGCATTGTCCTCCTGATATTTCTGCACCATCTTAAAATAGCTCATTCCATGTCTCCTCCGAAGTGAGTGTGAGCAGATAACCAGGGTCAAAGATTCCTTTCTCATAAAATTATATCCAGTTGGGAAGTTGAGCAGCAGCATATGTAGGTAACAATCCACACATAGCTCCACACACCAACACCCAAGCCCAGTCATTCTCAGTAAGTTGCAGTGAAATATTGTTGTTCCTATAGTGGCTCAACTCACCCATTCCTGAAAAAGGACTTTAGAAAATGACATTTCATACTTGCAATCCTGATCCACTTACACACTTAAGAGATTATAACATATTTTCTGAGCCAAGAGTTATCAGCGTTTGCGCTTGTAGCTGTGTGATGAGTGCAAAACGATAAAGCTTAGGTAAAGCTCTTAAACTCAGGGCTAAATTAAGCTGACAACACACATATTTTGTGAACTCAAAGTGCACGTGTCAGTGGTTCTTCTGGTTCAGCTGATATGGGTTAAATTCCTTGAAGCTGTTCAGCCAGTTAGGTGACTTGGACATTTTTTTCTCTGAAGATCCTATTAGACCATGGGAGGATTTCCTAAGAAATATTCCTAGGAACTGCAAACAAGACAGGTTGAGGGGATCCTTGCTCCATGTCAAGTTGCATTCCCTCTCAGTGCAACAACCTGTGGTGGACCAAAATCCTTTCCAGATTGCTTAATGTGGAAAATTCTTCCTTTGGGAGGAGCTGGCACAAATCCCAATGGCCACTTTGGGGGAATTTAAAGCATCTTCCCTAGTGCTGATGCTCTCCCCCAGACAAGAATCCCCTTTGCTGATTCAGGACAGTATGGCCAATTTCCACACTCTGGACACAGGGATCAGGTGAGCTGTTAAGGAAAGTAGCCCTTCAGTAATGACCTTCTTGGTGGAAGGACTTCATCTCTGTGTTCTCGTGACTCAGTTTGTCTTAGGACTAACAACCTGTCTGGACCAGAATGTATTGTTTGGAGAAATGAGACAACACTTCTAATGGTTCCTCTCCTGGCTGTGGATCTACCTGAAACACTTTGTCACTCACATGTGAGGAGGCCATTACCTAGTGCAGCTCCCACCTCTGCTGTCCTGCCCATCACCCTCCTCCCAATTCTTTCACTCCCAATACTTTAGTCCTTGCTCCTGAGCTCTGACGTACCACCCTCGACCCTAGCACCTGAACTTCACACCTTCCAAGGACATCTTCCTTGCTCTGCATCCCCTGCCATGACAGTCTGCCAGTGGCAATAAGCAGGTGAAATGACACCAGTGGAGGTCTCACCCTTCCAGGCAGAAGCTGCTTTTCACAAGATGGCAGTTTCTTCAGTGCTGAAAGCTGTGTGGCAGAGGATCTTCCTTGGATGAAATTCTGGGAAATCAGGTTCTGACATATTTGCAGGAAAATGGGTACATTAATAAATTTTGTTTGATCTTTCCATTTCCTGAGAAGGATAGCTATGATTTTGATCATGAATATTAATAATTTCAAGGTAGGGGATTAAGAGAAAGTCTGAGGATGCCCGTGGGGGCCCAAAGTCTGCATCCTGGTGCAGGCAGGGAGAACAAGGATGGTGCGGCCATCCCGGATTTCCCCATCCTCTACCCCATCACAGGCAAAGAGGGGCAGAGTTTCATCCTGGGTGCCTATGCAACTCCTTCAAGATGTGCAGTCTAAAATAACATGGATTAATGTTGCTGTAAGATGATCTAGGGGGGGTCTTATTTTATTACTTCGTTACTGGTGAGCATGGAACAACAGTCCCATTATTTTGCTTACAATCAGGGTGATATCATGCCGCATCATCCTCAAGCCATCCCATCCAGCTTTCACCAATACTACTGGAGAAGTCATCTCCCAGAGCATCCCCACTATGCCAAGAGTTCATTAAAATTAACATCAGCTCATTAAAATTAACATCAGCACATTACAATTAACATCAGCTGTGCAAAGCCGCCTTAGTCAGGTCTTATGAGCTCACGGTGCAGGTGACCTGGGCCTCCAGGATTAAATGTATTACCTCTATCTGCTGCTGTTCAGCATCATCCTGAGCCACCATGGCACAGAGCAGCTCAGAGTCTGTGCAACGTGGCAGCCTCTTCCATCATCTCTCCAAACACAGCCCTCATTTAATACTTTTGCTTGTTTTGCTCCGTCATTGCTGATTTCATCACTGCTGTCTGCTGAAGGATTTGGTTGATTGCCAGACCTACTTCTGGTCCCAATACATTTGTTAATCTTTCTTGGGTATTTTGTTAGTCTGGCAGCTACTGCAGTCTGATAACCATCTTTAGCCTTCCTTAGCTACAGTCAAACTCTTACTATTTATTTGTCACTGTTAACCTCATCTCCCTTCTTCCTGTTTGATAGTATTAGTAATAATATCACTTATAATTATCATTGTTCCACATTGATTTTATTCTCTATAGCCTTAGTAAAAGGCTTTTGCAGCATTCAGGCTGGTATGCAGGGGTTTATCCTGTGACTCACAGTGCACATTTAAACAAAAGTGCTGAAGTAATGGCTGAAGTGTTAGAATTTTCTGGCTTTCAAGTGTCAGAGAATATTTTGCAATAATGTCAGACCTTACTTATGCTGTTCTGAGTGACCGAGGACTCCCTGAGGATTTAATTCTGCCTTAGCTGATGTTTTACTTAGGACCATCATTCTCCTGTGGTGTAGTTTTTTTGGTTCTGTTTGCGCGCACAC
>WTSP01020895.1:61812-76378 GCA_025331215.1 Actenoides lindsayi | reverse complement strand
CCCATGGTGTGTTTTGGGTTCCCCTCCCCCAGAAACCTAAAAGTTACCAAATTATTCTTTTCTTGGCTCCTGGTAGTATTTTACAATGTCAATTTTTTTAGAGAAGTGCAAACAAACAAGAGCTTTTGTAAATAATGAAGGAAAACCTTATTAACTTACTTAGAGAGCAACCAGCCAACTCAGGGATAAAACAACTGTCCTAGTTTAGGTGTAAACATCAGGAAAAAAAAAAGAAATTAAACCAGCTAGAAACCAAGGATGTTTTTACATATGCTTAGGTGGTGGTAAGCAGGACAGAGGCAGAGCTGGGGAATAAAACAAGGGATTGTTTATGGGTGGATGCTGGGGACAGAGAGTGCTCCAGCCTCCAGGATCTGGGGCTGTGATGCCAGGGGAAAGACATCATCCCCAGCTCGTCCTGGTGTCACGTCTCTCACTGAGCCCATTCCCCTTGCCACTGTGGGACCACATACCCCAGGGAACCAGAGGCAGCTAGCCTGGTGAGTGCTGGAACACAGATTTGGAAAGAATTTACCATTTTCTTGGAAATGGATCAGTTTTGCCAAATTTCTGTGCGTTTACTCTTGAAGGTGTTATTACCAGCGGGATCCTCAGTGAAGTGCAAGGGACACAAAATACTTCCCAGCTCCCCAGGGCCAATGCAGCTAAGATGATGATCTTGGAAATTAACACACCAGTCTCTTGAAAACCCTTCAGAAACCCCAAACCTCAATGAAGATGCCCTTAGGAAGGAAGTCCCAGCCCTATTAGCCACATGCAGAACATTTTTCAGGGTCTGGGCGAGAGCTTATAGTTTCCATAGCAAGATTGTTTGAATCATGGCATTCACGAGGAAAGATGAAATTGCTACTAACAGCAGCTACATCGATCTCCATGCCCCCAAATGTCACACATACTGTGCCTGTTTACCATCAAACATCCCAGACAATGCCCTTCTCTGAGAAGGATGTCACGCGATCCCTCTCAAATGGATATACACAGCTGAGGAAGCTGGAGTGCATGCTCATAATCATTTTTTCTGGCACTGTTTTGCCTTGCCATCACTAGTTTTTCAAACAACCTCACATACACGGTTTTATGACGGAGCTCTACCATGCAGGCTCTTTGATACATATTCATAGCAGATTCTTGGCTTATCTCTGAGCAACATTCACACATGCTGCTTACTCGAGCTGTTGTTTTTTTAAATGCCTAACATATAAAAGTTTAATCGCAAAGTTGCTTAATGTTTGTTTCTTATGAAAAGCATTATTATTGCTCAACAAAATTCTCTAGAGGTTTTTTCCTATACACAGTGCTGCTTGATATGTGTTGAATTTAGATGAAGTGTACTGAGACACAGCACTGCTGGGGTCCTGCTCATCAGGGCTCCCCAAGGTCAAATATTAGATGAAAAGCTATTGATGGGACAGCAACATGGCATGAGCAGAGGAACTGGGTGCATCTTCTGGCAGCATATTGGAAGATATTTCCTTATTAATGATAATGACTAGGATGTGGGGCTAAACAAAGCTTTTCTGTAGCCAGAGTAGGTTTTAAGTCCTCTTCTGGAGCCCAAAGAACAGATCAAGCAAGAAAGAAGCCCTTGAGTAGCTGGGAAAGAGCAGATAACAGCAGAAGAAGTTTTTCTGCTGGGAGGAAAGTTCTGCTTAGGATCTGCCCGGAGTCGGAGTCAGTGCGGGCGCAGAGGGGAATATTTGCCTTCACGAGCACTCACCGGCACCCTGCCTCCTAGAAACCGAGCGGGCTGTTACACATGCAGACTTTTTCTTGTATTTCCAGGGAAATACAGCAGCCTGGTGGCTGCTGCTAGAACTGCCGCTGTGGCCCCAGGGCAGGTGTAAGCAGCAGGAGGAGGCTGCGAGGAGCGGGCGGAGCGGGGCGGCTGTAGCACCAGGGAAGTCCCAGCAAAGGATGCTGCAGCGGCAGGGGTCTGGGGAACGCAGGCAAGGGACCTATCCTGGGCGTGCTGAGTGCGGAAAGGGGTTTTATCACCTCAGTGTGGGAAAGCCGGAATACAGAGGGTGTCTAGCAACCTTCCAAAGGGCTTCCAGTGCTGCTGGGTGTGGCTAGCTCGATGTGGCTGCAGCCTCTCTAGATGCCTAAAATAACCTTGCATCTTCAGGGGGAGGGGTGGTTGCTCTGGATTGCTGACATGAGGAAACAGGCTTTCACCTCGGCTTAGCCAGCAGGAATGCGATTAGATGGAGGAAGAACTCATCCAGGCCTCTCATGGTGCTGCACAGAGGAAATAAAGGCAGGAGAGGATCACTCATGCTGCAGTGGTTGGTATGTTGTGTGCTTTAGTAAGAAAGCACCTGATTGTGGGTCAAAGAAAAAGAGAGTCCAGAGAAGGGAAAAACTGTCTTGCAACAGCACCAAGACATCTCCATGTCCCTGCCTGAAGCAATGCTGAGATAGGGAGGCACAGAAGTACTCTGGGGCTTGCTACAAAGAGCTCCATTACTTTTCTATAGGTGTTTACAGTGCCTGTGGAGGGGTCTAAATAAACTTTTCAATCTACCCGTACAAATGCTGTCCCCATAAATAGTGAGAAGGACGTATGACCTATGAGGAAGAAGGACACATGACC
The DNA here is from genome assembly GCA_025331215.1 of Actenoides lindsayi. NCBI lineage: Eukaryota > Metazoa > Chordata > Aves > Coraciiformes > Alcedinidae > Actenoides > Actenoides lindsayi. The sequence continues at coordinate 73,764 of WTSP01020895.1, read as the reverse complement.
TATGAGCAGACACTGAGGTAGCTGAGATGGTACAGTCTGGCAAAAATCAGGAGGCTAAGGGGGAGGTCTGACAGCAACCTTTGCTTGAAAAGGAGTTGTAAAGATGACACAGTCAATTTCTTTGACAACAGAGCAAGGGATGATGGTCATGTATTTCCATTTAGGAGGTTCAGGCTGGAAATAGGAAAACTGTTCCCTAGGATGGTGGTGAAGCCCTGGGACAGGTCACCAGAGAAGTGGGGCAACTGTCCTTTGACAGCTGAATGCAAAAGAAGTGACCAGACCCAGTGCTGGTGACAGATGTGCTGTGACCTTTAGGGGACCCTTCCAGCACAGACATACAGACAAACTGATCCCAGAGTCATTCCTAAGGGTAAGAGGTTTGTTGTCAGGAAAGGTGGTCTGAAGGAGACAAAACAACATCATAGTTGTAATGCACATTTCATCTCTTCTCTCAACTTCAATATTAATTTCTGATGCCAGCAGTTGCCTCTTCACTGGCCTGGCAGCTTGGCTGCCTGGATGAGGAAGGTCACTGATGGCACAAGGGAGTGTTCTTAACAGTACTTCCTTTGCATGATATCCTGGAAGAGAAGAAGGACAAACAACCTCCAGAGAAATCTCTTTGTTTGGTGCTCCACCAACACAGTGTGCTCCCACATGCCTAAATGCAGTCCACAAACACGTGGTCTGATGGGTGCCTCACATTCTGGTTTCTTCTCCCACTTTCTTCCCACCATGCACATCCTGTAAATATCCCTGCCCCATTTCTACCAGGAACTGGGCAGTTGCTACTCTCCAGGGGCCCCATCTATCCTGTGCTTGCACCAGCCATCCCACAGCACCCAGTCCCTTCTCGCTGGTCACTCAGCCACTGCCTTCAAAATGACTATGACACACAGCCACAAAAGAAAAGCTGAATAAAGATGTCATATTACAAACATGCTCTGACACCTTACAAAAGAGGGTGAAAGACCAAGTTTTAATAATAAAGCAAGAGACGCAAATAGTTAATCTGCATTTCTTGACATCATGTTGGGTGGTGCTGTCATAGAGTCATAGAATGTTAGGGGTTGGAAGGGACTTCTAGACATCATCGAGTCCAACCCCCCTGCCAAAGCGGGATCTCCTCGAGCATGCCGCACAGGATCTCAGAGAAGGAGACTCCATCACCTCTCTGGGCAGCCTGTTCCAGGGCCCATTGCTGTCCCATGGGTAACTTGGTATCCACTAGGACTCCAAGGTCTTTCTCTGTGGTGCTGCTTTCCAGCAGGGCAACCTCTGACCTGTAGCTGTGTCTGGTGTTATTCCTCCCCAGATTCAAGACTTGTCCTTATAGAACTTCATGAGGTTCACCTTTGCTCAGCTCTCCAGCCTGTCCAGATCACGTTGGATAGCAGCACAGCCTTCTGCTGTGTCAGCCACCCCTCCCAGTTCTGTATCATCAGCAATCATGCCGAGGGTGCACTCTATACCCTCGTCCAGGTTGTTGATGAAGATATTGAATGAAACTGGACTCAGTACTGATCCCTGGGGAACACCACTGGCCACAGGCCTCCAGCTTGACTCTGCACCACAGATCACAATCCTCTGAACCCTGTTGTTGAGACAGTTTTCAATCCACCTGACAGACCAATTGTCTATACCACATATTGCTATCTACTGCAGAAGTCCAGAACGAGACTTTACAGTGTGTTCATCTTCCTGATCCCAGCATCTCAGCCATAGAACATCTTTAATGAAAATACCCTTTCAAAGTGAATGTGCAAACTGAACCAAGTTTCTGAGAGGAGCCGGGTCAAAGGCACTGCTCCACGGCATGAGACACTTCGCATAATTCCTGTCAAGTCACTGCCCTCCTCCTTCCTACCTGCTTCCCCACTCCCCCTGTCTCTGTCCTCTGCACACCCTGTCCTCTCACAGCAGCAGAGTCCTCAGCACACCCCAGCCTTCCTCCCCCAGGGCTCTGATATGCAATGCTCATTTGATTACTATGTATGTGACCTCTCATGTTCACAAGTTATTCATGTGCTTTGTCTGAAGGGTAGGCTCAGTAGGGAGTTTCTGCCAGGCATCTGTGACCTTTCTTGTGGCCTGAGCTTTAAGACATTAAAAAGCAAAGTGTCCTTTGATAATGAGCTGGTCCTAGGCTGGAGGAACAAGTCATCTCCACTCCTCTCGCCTCTCCCTCCCTCAGCCCCAAGCCAGCAGTGCCTGGAGCTGTGCTGCATTGCTGGCCATTAGCATGGTGCCACAAGCAAGGGCTGGTGCAGATCCTAGACCAGGCTGCCCTGAAGAGACACGAAATGGTGTAAGGGATTGGTAAAGGGCTAGAAGCCTTGTCAGACCACTCAGAAAGTTTTTTTGTTTTTTTTTTTTGCTTTTCAATGATAGCTGATGACTGTCAGCCCTTCCAAAATAGAACGGCTGGGATGTCAAGGCACTTTCATGTTACTGTGAGGCTCAGGAGGCAGAAGAACAGGGCTGGCCACAGGGGTTTGCCTTGTGGAAGAACTCAAATGCCTCATCTTCCTTGTGACTCTTCTTGAGGATTATACCCTGATGTAAACAACCTCAGCCTTTCCAGAAGTGAAGACAAGCAATTGGGACCTTTGAGGATGGTGAAAGTCATTTACGAAGCAGGATGAGTCACTCTGTGTTTTGTGGCTTCCAAAACTTTTTGTGTTGTAGAGCCATGTGTCCTAGTAAATCTCCCAGGCCAGCCCTGTGGGCATATTTGCTGATGTCCTTTTTGGAGCCAAAATAAACAATAGCTGCATTCAGCCAGATAATCCCAAAAGACTTCCCAAATTGAGAAATCAAGTAACTCGCTCCCAAAGTGTAGCAACTATCAGGCAAGAGCCATGTAATGACTGCACCATGATGCCAATGTCAAGGAGAACAAGAGCTACACAGACTGTGATGGTGGAAGGATCTCAATGCAATGCACAACATGAGTCTCCTTTGACACACACAGCTCCACTATATATCCCTGGTTGCTAGGACATTGTTTTTCACCCTCCTTTAAAAATGTGTGCCATCTTCAGAGGCCAGGGTGTGCTACAGACCAGAAGGGAAATTGTTCTTATGTTTTCCTTCCCAACACAATTATGTGTGACCTACATAACCTGTCCAGCCCGAAGACTTGAGAAGAACAGATGAGACCCATTCCCCATTTGTAGGGAGAGTGGTCTCAAGAAGAGTGGACACTGTGTCATCAGTCCCCAGAAAGAGCAGCTACATCCCAGAGAGGTGTGAGCATTGCATGGCCCTTCTGGAAAGTGCACCTCAGCCCATCACCCTAACGAACAGTCTGGATGCTGCTCTGCTGCTCATGGCAGACCCCCTGCACTTTTCACACAGACCCTACGCAAAGCTGTGACCAGAAAACTCAGTGACGAGGAACCTGCGGCGCTTCTCCTTGCAGAGGCGGAAAGAGATCATATTCGGATATCTTTTCCAGCTGCTGGGAGCCAAGTATACCTCCTTCCTCCTCCTTGCTGTCAACACCTAGGAAATGTCTTGATTTCAGGCATTACTGGAATGCCTTTTTTATTTTTGACTTGCGCTTCCAAATCAATCGCTCTTAAATGATTGGATTTTCTTGGGTTCCCCAGTATTGCAGACAAAAATCAGGGCTCCTGACTAGCGTACACCATTGACCAAGCTGTCATGAGGGTTCCTTCATGGTACAACAGTTCCACAGGGCACTGGTATATGTGACATTTTTCCTGCAAAGGCAGAAATGTGGAGAGAACAGCATGTCCAGAAGGACTACTGTGTGTCCCTAGCTACAGTGCTCTGGGATGGTAAATGTGTCATTAAGGTGCCTGATCCACTTTCCCAACCATAGTATCTGGTGTCATTGCTCTTTGAGCCATGCTTTAGTTTTAATTTAGGAGACATCTGCCCACATGGTGAAGCATTTTTGTGGATGGCTGCTAACATGCTTCCTAGAGATCAACTGCTAAGTGAAAGGTGCTCGAGGGACAAGATCTTGAAGATCTGAGGATGGCTGAATTCAAATTCTTCTGGCCAAGAAGCACTTCGTAGCACTTGATACACACTGGCAACATAAGCTCTTTGCTTCTGTGTAAAAAAAAACCAAACAACAAAAACTTTTGAAATTTTTGCTGCTGAAAAACCCTGAGCCAAAGACCTTTGAGGCAGTGTAGGAAAAAGCCCTCAGCTGCCTGAAAATACCCCTTCTGCCTCCTTCTAGTCTTTTTTTACACTTCAGTTTGCTTCTGCTACTGGGTGAATCCATTTTATTAACAGCTCTTCATAAAGCCTGGCAGCATTTGAAAGACTGCAATGTTTGCCTCTGAATATCAATAAGCAGCCGCCTTTCCAGCCTAGGGAAGATTTGAAGGAAGAAAGAGCGAAGCTCTGAGGATCAATGATCAATGGCAGCCCCGTGGGTATCCCGAGTTTAGGAGATTTGGTATTGAAATATTAAATGAATTCCCGCCCAGAGTGGGCTGAGCGGGAGCTCTGAGCTGCTACACGAAGCTGCCCAGCAGCTGGGAGGATTGCAAAGTGCCGGGTCTCCAGTCACGATGTGCACTTCAGCGCTGGCAGCATCGCTGGGGCATCTCCTCCCACCCACCCCCCGATGCCAGCACCTGCAGCTGTGGCCAGCTGGGCCTGCAATGCATAGGACCAGGTCTCTTCTCCTCACTCAGCATTTTGTTCCTAAGTGAAATGTTGGTGAATTAGAGGTGAAATGGCCCTTTCTTCTGCACTGGAAAGGACGAGAGGGTCGGCTCAGGGCCAGGAATCTAGGCAATGGCCAGCTTGATTTCAGGGTTAGCTTGGTCTTAGCTCCAAGAACCTAGCAGGACTCAGGAGGGCAATGGAGGCATGGCAGAAGTGAGGGTGGGCAGGATTTGTGTACCAAATTGGTTTTGGATGCAGTGTGTGTTTGTTTTGTAGAAAAGAACAATTTTTTGTTTGTTTGTTTTTGTTGCTTTTTTTTTTTTTTTCCACAGGAACACATTGGTTTCAATGAAATATTCATAGGAAACAGTTCCTCTGGTCCAAGAGCAAGCTTTTCATAAATGAGTGACAGAACCACAGCAACATGTTGCCCAGTGCTTGGAGTGTTGACAGAGGACTCAAGGGACCTAAATTGTAATCCTCCAAAAGGGACAAGAGCACAGAGATTCCACTACCCAGCAAATCCCCTGCACAAGATATTTGCCTTTTAGGTTGGCTCCTCAGCACATTGTTTTTGACCCAAGATCCCATCCCAGACCTTGGCAGTCTTCCCAGTTCATGTTTAATGGAGATTTTTCAGCAAGACATTTCACTTCTGACGAAAATAAACAAACAAGGCTGGGAAATAAAAAAAAAAAATATTTTATTTAGCAAATTCCCTGATCAGCCTGTTGGCTGTCTCCATCCCATCCAAAATCTGCTTCTGTTCCTGCAAATAAAGCCTGCAGGCACCCTCCTTTGGCTAGCTAAAGAGCTGCTCATGCCTGTACTTCCAATTGGATAGAGCAAGAGCAATTAGGCATCTGGTTCTTCTGAGCTGCTGGTACCCCTATGCTCCTGGGGGTAGGGATGTCCTGCTAAGACTCTCTGCAGAGGAATGATTTGAATTTAATCCTGGACTGCAGAGTCTGCGTGGCCAAGAGCAGACCTACACAACTTGGAGGTGATGGAGAAAGTCCCCTCAAGGAGCAACTCCTTGCCTGGGGGTTATCTCGGAGAGCAGCAGACTGTCTGTGCTCACTCGTCTCTAAATACTTGCTGACTTTCAGGTGCTTTTCTCCTGGTTTGAAGGGCTTTGGCAAGAAAAGAAGGAGACACAGATGACACAAGCAGCACTGCTACAGTGGGGTGAGTCCTTCTGGAGCCAGGCTGGTCCCTGGTGTCACAAATACATCCACTGGGCTGCTTCAGGTCATGTCAGCTCAAACCACGTGCTTCCCCCTGTGCCAGCGAGGGAGACTCACAGAGCAAGTGGTTGTGCCAGCTGTCATTGTGTCACCTGGAACGATCCCAGTGTCCCACTTAGAGTAGCTCTAAGGCCACATGTCTCTGCTGGAACAGGACACTGGCACAGCACCATGAGGATGTGGCGCTTCTTGCTTTGCCTGTGTTAGTAACACCACACCACAGAAGGTTTATGAAAGCCTGAAGCCTCCTTCTTTCCAGCTATTTATTATCTTTTTGCATTTTCCTCATGTCAGACAATGAAAATCAATTCAGTCAGGTTTGTTCTTGCTGGGAGCTGCTTCCTCTGTCAGTCCCTTCAAGATCCAACTTGTGTTTTCCTATGTAGCTGGAAAGATTTACTCCTTTATGGGTTGCTCCCTACACTGGAATTTTACCTGAACATTGTGGGCACCTTTCCTGACATCCAAGGAGGAAAAAGAAAAATACCAAGAGAAGCTGGGTGACACCTAAATGCACCGAGCTGGAAAGGGCGAAGTGCCAAAGCACTGTAATTTAAAATTACAAAAGGCCTTAGGGAGGACCAAGAAATGAAGGAGAAAGTAGCCATGGAAATATCTATTGAGATACATGGAGAACATAAAATAGAAGAGAAAGTAGTAAATACAGAGAAAAGAATACCTCAGACACACTTGTCAAGGGCTGGGACATGAGCAGGACTGTGGACACATTTGGGTTTGCAATGCTCAGTGATGGGCATAACTCCTCTGTGCTTCCTGCTCCACTCAACACCTGATGGAAGCAACTTCAACACTTCTTTCCACTACCTTCTGCTGCTGCCGGGTCCCCTAAGGTGACAGTACAGATGATGGAAACATTTGGAGGGTCTCTGTTTTGAGAAATTGGGCCAGCCTTTCCTCAACCAGGCTCATGCTTATCTGTCTCCCCACCAGCACCAGAAAAAAGGAACCTATTAGCAGAGTTTAGAACAACTGTGTTTGGACAAGGAGAGGCAGCAGCAGTGTCCTGCTTCCTATTCCCTCTCCAGGCTGGAGGGAATAGGATCCCGCCCACTCCTCATCCTGAGCATGCACAGCTCTGAAATGCCACCTGCTCCAACCGAGTCTTCTCCTCCATCAACAAAGCAGACAGATCAATGCCTTTCATGATCAGGTGAGGTACCTCCCTGCACAACATGGTTTCCCCCAGTTTTTGGAATGGCTGAAGCATCCGCGGCTGCCAAGTTACTGAGCTCTCTCTGTTTCTAAGAACAGCCAGCATGAAGAAACATCAAAGGGGACTTTCCAGTCTGCGCTTCCTAAAACACAGCACTAGGCAACAGCAGATAGGAGCTGGCGTCATTAAATATGCATAACCTCGCAGATCACAAGGTAGCACTTAGCTATCCTCTAATTAAAAGGCAGCTGCTTCCTAATACAGTGGAAAAAGCCTGCTAGCAGACACTAAATTTTCCCTGCGTGATGGCTGATTGATGAGGAGCCCTGTAGCTCTTTCCTGCCCAGCTCAGAGACACCAAAGGGACCTTTCAAACTTTTTCAGCATCAGTCAAGAGCTGCTGAGGGTCTCTGCTCAAGAGATATCCTCCAACCAGCCAGACAACTGGGATCCCACTTGATTCGCTAAGCCAGTACTGAAAAGGTTAATGCTGAGAATAGGTGGAAGCACTTTTGGACATCCATGCCAGCTACAGAGCTGCTTCCTGCCCAGAAGAGCTTGGAATGAATAAAAGAAATATTGTTGTACTGAATCAGTCCCTCTAGAAATGAGCTCCGGCTTCCCACTGGTTATTTTCATTAATTAATTACATTTGTATTCATGGAACATGCAAGCGTCCCAATCATGGTCCAAGATCTCACTATGCTGGGGTATGAACAAACAAACAAAATGAGACAGCTCCTTCTCCAGAGCTTCAAGTATGGAGGAAAGAGACCAGATGTCTGCAGCCAGCGAGCCACAGGGTATGGTGGGACTGTCTTGGCCTGGACAGCACTGCAGTCTGAACATATTTTGGGGCATGACTCTGGAACTGCATGCCGTGATGCCAAAGGTGTCTCTTGCATCATTCCCATGTGCCTGGGATACAGAAATCCCAAGTGGATCCACCAAGTGATTTTCCTCTGGAGGATACGTTCTGATCCATGGGCTCAGCTGGGAGAGACAGGGCTTGCTCCCCCAGGATCAGCACTCACTTTTTCCTCAATGCAGAAAGTGGAGGCATCACACCGGATTTTAGGACCTTGGCAACTAAGTGCTGACCAGAGCCCAGGGGTACCACCAGAGCATCCCTCCTTGCACCCCACCGGTGAGCCTCCCAGAGGACAAAGCAGGTTTGAGACCCTACAGGAGGGAACCACATACAGGTTCTCATGCCCAGCACTACCCTCTATGGCACTGTGGGATCAAAGAGACACTGACTCACAGTCAGCAAGATGCAGATTGCATGTTAAGTGGCTGCATACAGCTCCCAAATGAAGCTTCCCCTTAACAAGAACGGAGTCATTAGGGATGAGCCAGTTATTTATGCTACAGAAGAACAGAGACGATGCTGAGATAATATTCAGAGGCGCTTCCCGTTCTAGCAATAATGAATCACAGCCTCTTCCCTCCCTCCCACTTTTTTGCCCCAGTTCCCAGTCCCTAGATGAGAACCTTTCCTGGTGGCCAGGAAGTCAATGTTCCCCCCTGCCCTTTTCCACTGGCCGTGAAACAATGCCTAAAAACCAGCCATGGGAGGAGAAGGGTTGGAAGGGGGAAAAAAAATAATCAACCTTGAATCATGTATATTTTTAAAGTGAAAAATTAAAAAACAAACAAACCCTGGATCTATTTCAAAGCCAATGGGATGAAAAGAATTTGCAGACTTTTTTCTTGCCTTCCTATTTATACCAATTCAGCTAAATCAAGGGATAAATTCTGCCCAGTATCTCCCAGCACCACCGAGCCTTCTTGGGTGATCACAGGCACGCAGGAGTGTGCGCAGTGCTTAATGTAAAGCACAGTGAAAGGCTTTGCAGAAGCAAGGCCTGAGCTCGTTAGTAGATCTCAGATATGAGCACTGTATGCACGGCAGAGAGGGCTACAGCCATTTCTGCATAATCCCTCCTGAGGATGGGAGCTACTAAATTTGCAAATATTTGTCAAAGGTAAACAAAGAGAAAAGGTTTATGGAAGATGAAATAATGCGCGGCGAGGAGCCATCCTGGAATGAATTTCAGAGGGAAGATAGGGCTGAAGCATTGATTAGAACCTGCTGCAGAGATCAACTCCAGGGACCAAGGCTGGGATCTCATCAACAGCAGCGCTCAGCCCTGACGTGGAATATCCCATTATTTTTCTCATAGCTCTGTGATGACCCAGGGATGCCCTCCCCCCTTACACATGGGGGTGTTGCCCACCTGGGCACAAGCTGTAAGATGGGAAGCCTGGTCTCCTGTTCTCCTCATTCACATCTCCTCAGTTCAAAAGGACTGACCAGATGAGCAAAAAAAACCCCCAAAGGATGAGGCTTCTAGGTAGACAGCAAGGCACTGGGTGATGAAGCCCTTGGGACATCATGTCATCGCTATAGGACTAGAGGGAACAGTGACAAATTCCCAGACCAAAACAACTTTTCTGACAGGTAATAGCAACCTGATGCACATCCCCTTGCTTTGCACACATAGGTGAGCCTGCATGTATCCCTCTCCACCAGGTCCCCTCCACTCTTCCTACCAGATCAGATTTCAGATACAATCACTACTGTCCCAGAAGCAATTCAGGGTGCATCATACGTACCCTGACCAGCACCCCTGCACCCAGAGGCAGGAGAAAAGATGTGGAATTTATGAGGAACCTTTTTGTTTTTCTCCTGTGAACTGTTTTCAACATTTAGAAATCATTTGAATATTATGCAAATTGAAGTGACTTGGCTTCTAAATATCATGAAAAATGCCCACTCTGGCAGTCTGTGCCATATGGAAATTACCTCTGCTGAGATGTTGTGAAATAAATCACCATTAAGGGAAGGACGGATTGGCCAAAAGTGAACAAGCTGACATGTGAGAAGTGAGGTTTCTGGTTAACTCGTTCAGTCTGCAGGTCACTGGGACCCCCAGGACAGATCCTGCTCCAGGGTGCTCACACCACAGAAGGTCACTGCTTCACCATGTGCAGGCAGGTTGCCTCTGTGCCTCAGGCTGTTCAAAGACAGGTCATGGGAAGTTGCTGGTTCACTTCCATTTCAGCAAACCATGTGACTTCAGCATGAGATGATTGGGAAATGACTTGGCTGGAACTGCTGAAGAAGCTGATGTACTGGGCACCAAGTCAGTCTCCTCGGGAAACAAAGAGATGGTGATGGTCGAGCTGCTGTCTGGCATCAGAAACACAGATGATGATCACTGTCAGTCCTGCATCATCCATCCATCCATCCATCCATCCATCCATCCACAAGTGCAAACAGGCAAAGAGATGTTGCCCATGCACACAGCCTAGCAGGATAAATGAGACCGTAAATGTAAATTGCAAATGTAGATAGTAATAGCTACAAGGAGATTGGGAGAGAGTGTGGAGGGATTCATGAGTCCCCAAGAGCATGAATCAAGGCAGTAGCAGAAATGTGGCTCATCTTGGTGTAGCTACTTCCAAATACAGAGTAAAAAACCCTGCTAGAAGACACTGGATATTTCCTGCACTATGGGAAGAGCAGAGAAGGATGGGGAGGCAGAGGAGGAACCCTGTAGCCCTTTCTTGTGGGTGGGAAGGGGTGGGGGATCCATACCATGGTGTGGTGAAGCATGAGTAAGTGGGACCACTCATGCTTATTTTTATCAGGGAGGATAAATGTATCTGTTTAGCCTCTCTGCATTTGTAGTGAAGATTCTAGGAATAATCTGCTGCAGAAGTAATTAACCCCTTCAAGTTCTATAGATTCATTAAGAAGGTTCTCCACAAGCTCAGAGAGATTCCAATGGTTTTAAACATGGGTAAAAACTGTGATTTTTACATACATGGGGTAGAATCACCATCTTGGTCTGCACATGGTAACTGAGATAAAGATAAGATAAAGAAAATGAAAACCAATCACAGGTCACCAGTTGTGGGCTGGTTCTGACTTTGCTGAAACTGCCCAAAGGAATTCAGGCTTTGGTTAGATGGGTCTGGGAAAATGGCTCATAAGAAGGAAAATAAAATGGTTTGGAGAAAGAGAAGGTCTTTGTCCCTGTCTTCCATGCAGGAATGATAAATGAACAATTGAGTAGATGGTGCAAAGACTTCGGACAACAGAAGCCAGGTATGGCTTCAGGAAGATATGTCCATGGGGGTGAAATATTGTCAGAAGGTATGGGAAGAAACACCAAATCCAGGTGAGAGGGAGGAGGTTTGGAACTAGTTTTCTTTCAAAGGAAAGAGAGGTTTGGATGGACAACCCCTCTTCAGGGGCTACCTAACCCTCAGGTGAAAGCATCTCATGATGGCAGAAATTCAGGAGCTCAGCAGACAAGTGATGGACAGACAGGTTTGCAGGCATCCAGTGTTAAAACTGGAAGCTGTGCAAGACTATAAACCGGTGCCCGTGCCCCAGCAGCAGTCAGACGCGTGCAGATAAAGGTGAAGCAGTGGGCAGGGCTCAAGGTCTCCTGAGAAGCACTAGCATCAGCGGGTGAGCTGGGGCAATTCCTGGCCTCAGTGCAGCCACTGAGGCATTGCAAATGCGACGGGAAGCGCTCATGGCTCTGGGCAGCACCGTGAGGTTTTTCTCCGGGGCTGGCAAAGCTGTTTGAAGTTAGGAAGTGCTTGGTAAGTGCCGAGGATTATCAGGCAGGTATTCCCGTGCTCATTTGGTAATGAAAAGCTTTGCATTCCCCTGTACCTGCAAGCCCCTTCGGTGCAGAGGGCAACACCGATTCTCTGCTTCATTAAATCCCATTATAAACATCCCCTTGCTCTGCTTAGCTGACTCCGATTGAAATTCAGCCTACCCAAACCATCAGTGGAACCGAACCCCCCACACCAACCCCCCCCCCCCCCCCCCCCCCCCCCCCCGCC